>JAQMYL010000014.1:5348093-5358121 GCA_030014365.1 Clarias pachynema | reverse complement strand
AACACACACACACACACACACACACACACACACACACACACACACACACACACACACACACACACACACACACACGCCCCGCAGAACTCATTAGCCTTTATAAAGGGAAGTTTATTTAAAACAAATCTACTTCTTTATCTGCAGCTCAGAGACAGTGCTATCCCAGCAGGAGAAGCACTGCAGATCCTGTTGTTCTGTTCCAAATAGTGACTCATATGTTCCCAAACTCCTCCACACAACCCCCAAGTCATATATAATGAACTGTTTCAGGATAATTTTTTTTTCCATTTTAAATGTGTCTGCATGTGAGTGTGGAAATTGTCTGAAACTGTCTGATCTTGGATCTGTCTGATCTTGGATCACTACACAAAGATTACCCTGAAGGTGAGCTGGGAACTCACAGCTGTGTACTGTATGTGTCTGGCTTTGAACTCTGGATTCAGGTTAAGTCTGGTCTTGGACTCAATTATGCTGTCTTGGTGTGCATTTTTATCTCAGGATCTGTGTATGATGAACGTTTCTCATGGTAAGACAACAAAATAAGGAGCAATTTCAAGGAATACTTGCTTTATAATTAACACGAGATTCAAAATTTAGTTCCTAAACAGGATGAAGTTGCAGCTGCTCTTTAATCGTTTAGTCTTTTCTGCACTCTCCTCATTCTCACAATGAATTCTGCTCCAACAAATGTTATTACCACTTGCTAGCTCAAAATTAGATTTTTCATTAATATGACTTTAAACATTGCTGGAAAATTATAAGGGGAGGAAGAAACATTTGCTCTCTTTTTCCTGAATCCTAACCTTTAAACATTTGCTGTTAAAATAACAAAAAACCCAACACAAAGTAAAATATATTTCAATATAAAAAACTGTTTCATGGTGGAATTTCACTGTACATTTGCCTGTTCATGCCTCTTGGTTCTATGGGTGGGGGGTTATAATCAGATCCCAGGATGTTTCTCTTAATCCTTCAAACTTGAAAGGTCACTCAATATTTTTTGGCTTAGACATTACAATGACATCTCAAATGGAGATTAACTGCCTGCAGGAGTCTATATGTCATGTGTTAATTAAGTATCATGACATCATACAAAAACCATATGTGCAACATCTTGCGCTTGCCTTAATGAAGCCTTAAAATCAGCCTGCAAAACCACATGTGACTATTATTTTAGCTCTTTTTTCACAATTTCTTTCTACTCAAAAAGCTATGTCATGTCTTAATTTTATCCTTACTAGCCTGGATTTATGTTTAGGCACTAACATTATTACAGTATATTGTTATATTTTCAGATCGACATTTTACTCATGATTTGATCTTTTTTAAATTGCATTTGCACTCTACTTCTAGATGCCAAGCCTGAGTAATTCTGCCTGAAACTGCTCTTCTAAAACTGTCTACTGTATTAACAAAAAAAGGTGATACTAGTCCATGAGTGTTTCTGGTGGTGCAGATTACTTATTTTTTGCCAGATGATGTGATCTGTTCGCTTCAACAGAGTGCAGAGTGTCACCACCTGTTTAAATAATGTGGTTCATTTTATGTAGGAAATCAGCTGCTACGAGTGAGTGTTGTTAAAACATTTTAATCCTTGCTGTAACATCTGTAGAAAAACATGATCAGATCTTTTGCAACTGGAGACTTGGAGGACACATTTTTTGACATAGTTAGCCAGATGATGTTCAAGGCCATGTGGACTCCTCAGAATCTCAAAGATGTTTAGAATATCATTCATGATATTCTATTGGTAACACATGTTGAAAGCCTAATAAGCACTCAAGGAAGACAGAGGCTGTGTTTGCAACCACACTACTGCTCCACTGTAAGGCTTGTGAAACAAGATGCGTTAGAAAACGTCATTCAGCCTTCAAGAGATGAAAACCAACATGCTTTTCACTGTATCCCACACCATGGAACAGTCCAAACACAACAGATAAGATCAGTGGTCCAACATGGCATTTTGACCTTATACAGGTTCTTATTTCAGCTCAAAGACAGTTTTTTTTTTTTTTTGTGAATGAGCTTGATTGTCATTTTCATTCTAAAACCCTTTTGAAGTTCGACTCAAAAAAATGGTGCCCTAAATATTTTTTGGATTCTTTAGATGCTTCAGGGTTTCTCAGGGGTTTCTATCCAGAAGCTTTCCTGTAATTGAAATTTTCTGTTAGACATAAAACCCTCATGGGTTCCCCAGATAGGCTAGCGAAAAACACAAACTTACAAACTTCTAGATTTGGGCACAATAACTAGTTACTCATCACCATCATTGTTCCCAATGACCGGTCACTGATTTCCATTGCTTCCAATGACCAGTTACGGATCACCACAATTCCCAAAAACAAATGACTAGTTTCCATTGTCCCCAGTCACCAATCGCAAATCAATATTGTTCTCACCAACCAATTTGAGATCGCTATTGATTTTCTAATCTGAAACAACTCAAAGAATAAGGAAGTCTGTCCTTATCAGACTACCTTTCTGGTCCAGTGAACTGATCTAAGTACTGAGTCTGGGAAAGGGTTTTTCTGTACTATGGACACTTCTGATTTTTATTCCTAAAAAGCTATATGAACTCCAGCAAAGTAGAAAAAGTGCAGAATGAGAACCAGATTCTTTCTACTCCTACTGTAGTAGTACTCCTTTTTGTACTCCTCATTCTCACAATGAATTCTGCTCCAACAAATGTTATTACCACTTGCTAGCTCAAAATTAGATTTTTCATTAATATGACTTTAAACATTGCTGGAAAATTATAAGGGGAGGAAGAAACATTTGCTCTCTTTTTCCTGAATCCTAACCTTTAAACATTTGCTGTTAAAATAACAAAAAACCCAACACAAAGTAAAATATATTTCAATATAAAAAACTGTTTCATGGTGGAATTACTCCTTTTTCTTATGTTTTGTCCATCTGTCTCTTTCGCTCTATTTGGACATGACAAATACATGTATTCCATGTAGTCTCTCTTTCCCTGACTGATATTTTTTTGACATGCTGAAGAAACAGGTTCACCGCTTGAGCCTTTGCCTCCTTCTCCAGATTGGTGAGCCTGAGGGGGCTTTATTTCTTTCTGAAAGAAAAAAAGACAGACATGTTCTTGCAAATCGATCTTCCAGCTGGTGAACAATCCCCTAACACACACATATACACATCTCCATCTGCAGAATCAAGCCACATGTGTTTAGGAAAGTTACTGAAGCTCATTTTTCTGGTAATACGTTGTAACTGACACTACCTCCTTGTATGTGAAGGCACATGTTGTTTTAACATGAGCTTGAAAGTGACATGAAATTGAGCAGCAAACAGCGTCTGATGTGTGTGTGTGTGTGTGTGTGTGTGTGTGTGTGTGTGTGTGTAAGAGTTTATAGAGACCAGCCACATTTCAGCAGTTTACTCTTTTTTTTAACCTCAGAAATAACACAGTTCACAATACATGAGAACTCTGTATGGCCTTTTCTTGTTTGGAAAAATGTTACAATGTTTTGGCAGCATGCTTATATTAAATCGTTTCACATGCACACACTATCACTCTATTGCTAATTTGCTAACAAATTCCACTGTGCTTTGTTCTATTGACCTTTTGACCACATTTATGTCTTGCCTTAACATTCAGTCTTTATCTGAATATCACTATCTGGATAATGGATGGTCTGAGCTTGCCCATATTACACCGGGTATTCATGTGCATTCTCAATACCAGCACTCTTTACACATTAAATGTACTCTCTTCATGTTAATCATATGTTGGCAAGAGTATGGAACATCCGTCAACTTTAATTATAAAGCCTTTTGTGAGGAAATATCGTCCAAAGGGAACCACTATAGGCTTTCTCCTCACATGCTTACCATACACTATGAATAATAATAAGTATTTTTGCAACCAAGTTTAAAATGTGATAATGATCCTGTGAGTTCTCAGTGTATTGTGCATGTGGATATGCTCTTACTTTCACTACTAAATACAGGTCTGGTTTATACTGTTGTACTGTTAGGATGCACCACATTTCTTCCACAAAGTTTATAATTCAGCCCTACCATTTCCAGTTTTAGTAATGCATTGGACAGTTCTTAACCTAATTCCATTCATTTTAATATTATGTTTTTTTGTGCAGGCCAATAATTTGACCCTGCAAAAGAAGCTTTTTTTTTTTTTTTTTTTTTAATACCAGGCGGTGTAGAAATATAGATAGTGAATGTGTATTACATGTAAACTAATATTCAAAGATATATGGGATTTAATCCTTAGTTGCATTGCTTCATCTACTGGTTTGTCCTAAAAACAGTCCTGTAAAGGAAGACATGTGTTGGTTTCATGCCATTGCACTAAAACCACAAAGTGGAGTTTAGATTTTTTTTTTTCTTTGGAAAAACTCACTCCAGTTTGCTCATGTTTCAGACAAAAATATATCTGAGTCTAAAATTTGGGATGAGTGGCCTTGCAAAAAAAAAAAAAAAAAAAAAAAAAAACTTTTTCAGAAGCATGGTAATTAGTCTTGGTTAAAAATTAGCTGATATTCATGTGTGCATTGAAGCATCAATTGAAATTTTCTGCTATCTATTTTAACTAACTGTTCTAGAACTCTCTTTAGTACTGTCATGAATGGCTAGTTCCACATGGCAATACTCACCCACTGCATGCTATAGTGACTTGTCCTGTATGCTAATCAGTCTCAGATGTTTTACTGGAGAAGTCTTGGAGGATTATGACCAGTCGCAGGCCTTCAAGAAGCTTGTTTCCAAAAGTTAACCAAAATGCATATATGGCTCTTTCCTGATAAACAGCAGTGTTAAGACTGTAATTGTGCAGCTTGAATATAATTTGAACTACACAAGTGAAATTTAGGGTTTATAGTATGAAAATGGAAATGCTATGTAAGTTGTGATAATGCATTAAAATGTGTGAGTTAATGTAAACGTCTGATCTGCAGCTTCCTTGCAGTTGCTGCAGGAGTTCCTGCTAGTATGGAAACTCCTTCTGACCAGTCAGAACAATGTACTTAACATGACTGTGTCATATGGTAAACCAGGCTTAATAGGCAGAATTATTGTGCTTTCTGTTTGCCGTCTCCCTCAGCAAAGAGTGACAGGTTCATTTCAGTCACTATGGTAAGGAAAAAGTTTGCTAAGCTTCAGGAAGGTCATTATACTTCTTCCAGATGGATGTGTAGGTGGTGTGTGTGTGTGTGTGTGTGTGTGTGTGTGTGTGTGTGTGTGTGTGTGTGTGTGTGGTCAAGTCGAGGTCAAGCTGTGGGAGGCTTAAGGCCTTTTTTTCTGCTGAGCATAGCTAATTGTGGAGTCTCCCAAAGTTCTTAAACAGTAAATGAAGGAATGCAGATAAACTCACTGACCTTCCCATACCAATGTGCGGTTAGCATCGTTTCACAGAAAATTCACTTCCATTCTTATATTCCCATTACTTTCAATTGCATTCTAATCATGTCATTGTTGCTTCCGAGTAGTTGGTTTTTGGGGTAACAGTACATTTACTTAGCACATGCTTGTTTTTTCCCTTTTTTTGTTAATCATCCAGTCCATTGTTAACTGTTTTTCTGTATAATTTTCTATAACAGAAAATTATTCTGTTTTTATATACTCAGAAAATTATTCTGTTTTTATATACTCAATACTATGTAGCTAACCATGCACACTGGTGTCATAGGTAGTGTTTTAAGGGTTTTAAAGGATTAGCCATTATTCTTTGCTAACATTTATCTGCTAAATGTTTTCCAGTTTCAAACAAGGCTACTAATTTTACTGAGTAAAGGAGTGCCATTACATGTTGTGAAGGTTGAGTAGTGTACTGTATAATCTCCTTAATCTCCTTAAACCAGCAACACTGTTATGTTTTTTCTTAGGATATTTGAATCCTACTTTTTTTTATTTGTCATGGTCCTCCCAGAGCTCCTGGCAGGTTTAATGAAAAGAGCTTTATTGCGCTTTTTCTCATGATGTAGGTAGTCAGTGTGTAACCTGGTAGCCTATCCTAGCATTGATGGGCCAATGTTTTTTTTATTTATTTTTTTAAGAAAATAGAATAAATTACACAGTTCTGTTTACATTGCAACTTACTGAGGCTTATACTAAAATTTAGTACAAGTCTACAGCCCTTTTCTTACTCCCCTCCATTTGCTGTCTCATCACATTCTTAATGTGCATTGCTACGAAATGTTATCCGCTAAATGGTTCACATTGTTGGCATTGTCTCATATGAGGAGTCCCACTGCCAGTGGCTTGTTACAACATAACGAAGCATATAATTCTGCAGTAAACTGGCAGGAACAGGAGTTTTCTACTTGTGATATGCAATCTTTGCATTAATCAGGAAATAATTTTGTGCCAGGAAGAGTTTTGTTCTCTAGGGAAAAAAGTTCAAATACATGAAACTACAGTACTGGCCAAGATTTATTATTTGTAATCTTGACAGTTTTATCTTTCTCTTTTCAGCATTTGACCATCCAGGTGGAGGATGTACGCATCAAGCCGGTTCTGTCCTCCTACAGAAAGCGAATCCCTGTAACTGAGGGTTACGTGGAGGTCAAAGATGGTGGCAAATGGAAGCAGATCTGCGATGAGGAGTGGCGTCCCATGAACAGCAGGGTGATCTGTGGCATGTTTGGCTTCCCAACTGAAAAGAAATTCAACACGCGTGTCTACAGGTCAGTGTACTTTTTCAGTTCTCAGTGTAATTTTTTAAAATATTCCTGTGCAAGCAAATCATGGAGGCCACTTGAAGAATGTCATTTCACATTTCCACTATCTCTCCTTGACCATGCAACTATCTGTCTAATGCTTTTCTATAGCAATTTAGCTATATATAATAACCCGATGCACAAATCATTGACCTTCCCGTGCACATCACTAGAAAAAGGTTGTTTTAGTTTACCCAGCCTTGAAAAATCTGAAGAAAAGTCACAAATATATGTCAGCCCTGCTCAGTATTTTTATGTTATTTGGAAGGAAATTATAAATGGCTGTTTTTGGTACATTCCATGATGCATGGCTGCCCAGTGTCTTATAAATCTCCGAGAGCACCATGTGGAATCCTGCTCTACAATGTCTGACCAGTAAATCATCATACATTTATTATACTTCTGGCCCAGAAACTTAGTGTTGGCATTCACTTATAATCAGAATTTGTTGAGGGTCACTTGCTAAGATATATTAAATGTTTACCAAAGTGTCTTTTTAGTGGCTGTAGGTTGTTTTTAATCAGCTGAATAATTTTGTTTCCATCTGTGTGTAATTCAACGATGAGCAGGCCATCGAAGCAAGTTGTTCCGCCAGTATTTTATTTTGTGCAAGTAGGTCGATGTCTCCGTTGAGTTTGTTTTTAACACAGGCTGCTTTGGATGGAGTCCAGTCCAGGACATTCCTCTGCTCAGGGGCTAAATGAGAAACAAATGTGGCCTGACTCGTGCCTGCTGCAACACCTCAACGCATGAGACAGAGTTCTTTTATTAAACACTCATATTTGGAGGAACATTTGGCTTCAATAGACCACAAAATCCAAGGGAAAATTTGCAGATTAGATATTTGAGCTCTGGTTTTGCATCATGGTATTTAGGTCCATGTGGTTTATTAGGAACAATCTCTTGCATCTGACACCAACTAACAAGAAAAGAAAAACAAACCTGGTACATTTAAAAGCGTTTGCATGGAAGAATATGCTTGCGTGGCTGACATTTCGGCTTGTCTAGTTTCCCAAGCCTTTGCATTTGGATCTAATAGAGTGCTGAAAAAAAAAAAAAAAAAAAAACAAGAATAAGCGCACTTCAGTCAATAAGTGAAAATGAAGACAATTTGTTTATTTGAAGGTTTGGCATAAGGGGAATAGCTGCTTCTGTCTGGCTCCAATGGAACAGAATAAATGAATGTAGGAAAAACCAGTACACGTGTGAAAAGAAAAAGGAAAACTAATTCTGTGAAGAAAATCCATTCCTGCTTCTCAATGTGTGGCTCCGGCTCTGTGTCTCCATGTCTATTAGTTAATGTGCCTTGCACTTAACATTGAATTGAGCTGACTCAACATGAGGACTATGTAAGCGTAGTTGTAGTTTCTTTGAACTATGCACCTCATTCTTGTATTTTGCTTAGTAATTCTATTCCATTTTCTTTTACGAAACCAGACAACGTTTTTCATCCAACAGAAAAATAACCAGCGACTAACACATGAAGGTCTGTCTGATATTATTCCACTGCCCAAGCTCAAATAAGTCCCCCCTAAAAAAACAAAAACAGATTCATTCATCTGAAGTCAATTATCTGACCTTGGAGGACAAAGGCAGGTTTGTTATTCAGCATGACAGGATTGATCTTTATGAGACACTGTTCCTTGTTGCTCATTTTTTCAACAACAATGATGACGATTACTTTTACCTCTCCAGAATGTTTGCACGTAGGAAGCCCCCCTCATACTGGGATTACTCCGTGAACTGCACAGGAAATGAAGCCCACCTATCGAGCTGTAACCTGGGACATTCCCTGTTAGCTAACAACACGTGCAGTCAAGGCATTCCGGTGGTGGTGAGCTGCGTACCAGGCCGAGCCTTCGCTCCAACCCCGTTATCTGGCTACAGGAAAGCCTTCAGACAGGAGGTGAGTTTCAGGTCTCATCATACAGTATGTACACTTCAGTTTTAGGATTTTTTTCGGTCTTTGCTCAGATTACATTTTTATGGATTTGAAATTTGAGTTTTTGTAAAAAATAAGACTTAGAGACACACAGGTGGCATAGTGTCGCCTTGCACCTCCAGGTTCCCGGTTCAATTTCTGCCTCGTCTCGGTGAGCATGGAGTTTGCATGTTCTCCCCATGCTTGGTGGGTTTCCTCCCACAGTCCAAAGACATGCAGATTAGGTTAATTGGCATTCCCAAAATTGCCAGTAGTGTGTAAATGAACCTCTGAATGTGTGTATGTGTATGTGTATGCCCTGCGATGGATTGGTCCCTCTTCAGGGTGTACCCCCGCCTCATCCCCACGACCCTGAGTACAGGATAAAGCGGTTTAGACAATGAGTGAGTGAGTGAGTGAGAGAGAGAGTGAGTGAGTGAGAGTGAGTATTGATAGTGCTGGCAGTGATTTTTAGGCTCTATGATTGTGTCTATTTGGTGTGCTTATTATTTTTTTAACTGTATCACTTCATTGCTTACTGTTCAATGTCACATTGCATTTCACCTTTCACTGCTCCCTATAGCTTCCTCATACAAGCCAACTTTCTCCCAAACCAAAGGCTTTTCCCTCACCACTTCAGTGTATCATTTATGTGTATTTTAAGCTGGACATTTATTTCAGCTCCATACATCAAGGCACCGTTCTCAACCCTGCAATTTCAGACAAACCTCTATGATTATGCGGACATTAATATAAGGGATGGTGTTCGAGCGAACTCAAACTTTGCTCACTCAGGACTTTTTTCTCAAAAGGATGATTTCATCGACCAAACTGTGCGTTTCCAGATGTCAGGACAGAAGCCTGTCATGCTCTTAAGTTCTGTGGTCACTTTGGGATGTCCTATTGACCCACCTCTTTAGATTTTACAGCAATGGATTTAGTTCACTTTATTAGATTATAGCAGACATTAAAAGTGTATTTAGCATTCAAAAAAGCAGAAAAAAATTTAATATTGTCTCAACAATGTCCTCTCTGATTCAACTCTGTTATTTGTACCGATGGTATGTCATCTCTTGACTGATTTTGATAAAATATTATTATTATTATTATTATTAGTAGTAGTAGTAGTAAAATGTTAACAAAGCAGAATTATCCTAAGCATTTTAATAGTTAGGAAGAATGTATTCATAATTTTCGAATATGTGCATGTAATAAAAAGGGTGGATCATGTGGGAAAATATTAATAATATTAATTAGAACCTACATGTACTGTTAAAGATGAAGGAAATAATTAACTATAATAGAAAAATGTTGCACATTGTTGATGGTTTAGCAACAACACACACACACACACACAAACACACACACACACACACACACACACACACACACACACACACACACACACACACACA
>JAQMYL010000014.1:5293475-5320298 GCA_030014365.1 Clarias pachynema | reverse complement strand
TTCTAAACAAAATCTTTTTCATTTTTGTGAAGCTGCTTTGAGACAATGACCATTGTTAAAAGCGCTATATAAATAAATTGAATTGAATAATAGGCAGTAAATTTTGGTATTTTTGACAAAAAAAAATACATCAGAAAATTGACTGTAAGTAATGTATGGTATAATACTAAAGGGTGTGTTTTGTTTCTCAAGTACACCAAGCTGTCAATATCAACCCACCAATAATCTCTACAATATGTTATTGCAAAAGTTTAAGAAGGCCCAAGGTATGAAAGACAAATATGTTATATGACATGTGGGTTAAGTTTGACATCATCATACCATGGAAATAAACTCACTCTTCCCAGAACTGTATATTAGATCTATCTAAACTGATTCATCCAGCTTCTCATAATGTTCATAAGGGCAAAGAGCAAACAATAGGCAAACAACAGAGGGCGAACAAAGCAAAAGACTGGGGAAAAAGATCCCACATATTCCATCATCGTCTGGATGTAATTACAGAAAAATTTCTGGTTTCATATTTTTTACATTAACACCTGAAGATTTAGCACTTCCAGCTTCGCTAAGTAACATATTTAGCACACTGATTCTAAAAGCCAACTACTATCAAAGGACATTATCACTAGTTATTTGTCCAGCTTATAATTCATCCTCCTGACAAGTCTGAACAAAAGTTGCAAACAAATGAGCAAATATTTATCTAAATCCATGCCTGCATCTAATTTTTTCACCTCATTCCCACATTCAATTACAATATGCTTTATAAACAGATGAAGGCATCTAAAAGAAAACAGTTATTACTAAATCTGAAGCTTTGCATCTGTGCACAATCACGCCAGTCCATGTTCTTCCTCAAACATGATGATGGATTTTCTTTGTCAGACACAATGTAAGTTTTTCAGATGTGCAGATTCCTAATCATTATGGGCACCCACACTATTCTTGAACAGATTCTTGCATTCTGGTGTGGACTAAATTCATTTGCAGGTGCATTTAGACAACAACAAAAAAAAAAAGTGGTAGATAGTTTGGGAGGTGGGGGGGGGGGGATTCTGATCCTAAGAAAGCTCTGCAGTTTATGCTAATTTATATATAAGAAGACTCACTAATGTTATCCTTACTTGACTGGCTTTGTTCAGCTCCTGCAAATTTATATACGTATTATACACATTTTGTGAAATTCTATCATTCAGTATTAATGCCCTTAAAGGAAGCAATGCAAAACTATCCGTAAATAAAAGACATTAAAGACTCAAACTGGGACAAAGGTAATAGCATGTAGACAAAAAAGAAATGGCAACCTATGAAAGAAAGAAGATTGTGTGTGTGTCAGTGGTAGCCAAGATGCTGCAATAGCTGAGCCAAACTACTGGAAGTACTTAGGAGGCATTCCTTTATTGCTTTGTCATCATTTTGTCATTTTTAGCTCTTGTCTTTTCCTTATTTTTTTTTTTTAATCAGCAAATGAACATAAATCTTAAATGTCCTCAGCTGATTGGTGTTTTTCAACATACACTGCCCGTCCATGATTGGTGTTTTTCAACATACACTGCCCGTCCAAAAAAAAAAAAAAAAACACCAGCTGGATTTAACTAAGCAAATACGTAAGAGCCTTCCATTGGATAATTACTGCAGTGAATAATATGTTTCAGCTGGCAACAACTCTAACTGATGCAGTGAGTAGCTTCTCATTTCTTAAACAATCATATCAGAAGACATGTCCTGTGGTACTGTAGTGGTAAAGATGTTACTCTGTTTCAGACACATCAAATTATTGGCCTGCATCAATAACATACAACTACAACTAAGGAGAAGAGGAAAGTGTGGTCTGAAAAAAAACAACAATCATGATTAGAGATTACTTATACATTTGGAGAAATCAAATCATAATTAAAACAACAGTAGAATTCATGCATATGTTTAATAGTGAAAGTAAGAGCATTTCCACATGCACAATGCAAAGAGAGCTCAAGGGATTGGGATTAAAAAGCTGTGTAGCCTTAAGAAAACCAGTTATCAGTGAAGCTATTCAGAAAAAAGGTTTACATTTGCCTGGGAGCATGAAGAATAGACTGCGGAGCGTTCGGGAAAAAAAGTCATGTGGTCTGATGAGTCCAGGTTTACCCTGTTCCAGAGTGATGATGGTGCACCAGGGTAAGAACAAAAGCAGATGAAGTGTTTCACACATCATGCCTATTTTTTTCTTCCCTGATGGTATGGACAATTTGAAGATGGCAATGCCAGGAATCATCAAGCTCAAATTGTGAAAGATTGGTTCAAAGGGCATGAGATATCATTTTCACACATGGAGAGTCCTGACCTGAATACCATTGAGAATCATTGGGATGTGCTGGAGAAGGCTTAATACAGTGGTCCGACTCTCCCTTCATCAGTTCAAGATCTTGAAGAGAAATTACTATGTCTCTGGATGGAAATATATATTGTGACAATGTATAAGTTTATCGAAATGATGCCATGGCAAAAGTTTGCCATAATCATATGGATAGATAGATAGATTATTCAAGAAACCTGTAACTCACATTTTTTTCTTCACATATATATCAGTAACTCTGATATATATTTTAAAAAATAATTTTATTTCATTTACGCAGGAATGCACATTTTAGGAAGCAGAATGAATCAAACTTCACTAAAATGCCATGATGAGTGAGACGTGCTGCATTGCAATCTGATCTGTTGCAATTCATGCAGTGATTTATTGCATTTCCCTTCAGATTTATTGTTTTAGGAAAAACAAAAGGAGGCAACATGTGTCTCCGACTCATGTTTTGGATAAGCTTCCTCTCCGATTACATACATGCTTTAGTCTCCCCATAAATGGAAGGATGTGGATTACGACACAGCACCCACAGGTTTTATAACAAACGCCAAACCAGTGCAGAAAAAACAGCGGACATGGTGAAAGGAGGAGGGGGCGGTGTTGTGTGGAAAAAATGAACATGAGAGACAAAAGGGGGGAGGCTCCAAAGTCCCACGCTTGTACTGGTGTACTTCCAGTCTGAGAGAATAAAGTGATCTGAAAGAGTCTTTAACAGACATTTCTTTAAAGATATACCTACCATGCAGGAGGAGGGTTAAAGAAATATATATGAATAGGGTTTTTAACCAGCTCTCAGCACTCTAAGCATGTTTTAAACCTAACTGCATGCTGGAAGCAATCAGAACATATTTTCTATTTTCCAAAACAGGGAGAAAAGCAGTTTTCGATTAGAGAATGCAAATCCAAGACAGAAATGCAGGATGGTTAAACACTGGGCTAGAGTCTCAGACATATGGCTCAGGCTCAAAAGAAGCCACCCAGCTGGAATTTCTTGTTGTCAGTGTTGGTGATCTGTTGTTTTGAGGTTGAATTTATAATGATGTTTTGTTTTGGTAAGGTTCAAAACGTTCAACGTTCTCCCAATGTCAAAGCATTTCTTTGCAAAACAATCTAATATCGTTGCAGGTTGTGTTTCGAGGCGACTGTGTCCTGTAGCAACCTGGTTACAATTATATGGCTACATCATTTAACTTCAGCTCAGTTTGTGCTCACCAGGATTAGTTATTGTGCTTACAAAAACACTATTTATTTCATTTTGATTAACCAGAGCTACAATTTTAGTGGAAAAAAAAAAAAAACATTCAGGATTTTGTACTTTCACTGTAAGCTGTGTAATAAATTTTTTTTTTCAGGAGGAAATTTCCACCCATATGCTGAGCACATTTACCGTTCATACTCAGGATTAGCCTAATGCTAATAACATACAGTAGATTATGGTATCATATTCACCACACAGGCTTTGATATTTTAAGTAAAGGGTGATGTAATGAAGGCATAGATCTCTTTTCACTTAATAAAAATTTTATAAAACAACCCAGTGGATTTTAAGGATTAGCATTTTTATGTAAAGAACTACCCCAAAATGGTATGTACTTAAAAAAAGAAAGTTAACTCATTTGAAAGCCCCCCCACCTCCCCCCCAGACAAAGTTATATAGACTATTAAAGTGAAATTGTTCTCGTCATCTTTAATAGCCATGGTGAGTGCTTAGTTCTCGTGCTTCTAACACTGTAATGAATCACGCTGTCTCTTTAGACAGGTTTATCATTAAACACGACATGATGTGAGTGTTCTTGCTGAAGATTTACGGCTTGTTGTTCTACCTGTCCACCCCCTCAGAGTGGAAACGGGTGCCGCTATAGACACTTCAGAGTGCAGAAAAACCAAATCATATTTCATTTCTTTACGAGCTTTACTTACTTTTGATGAGCTCTGTCATTTGTGGTTGCTTTTTTTCCCCCCTCACACAGAACACTAGCTAAGTACAAACGCTTCCTTTTTTCTTTCTCTTAACCCAGAAGTAAAGCTGTAAAACTGAACCTCTGATTAACTCACAAGCACAGATGCTATGACGTTCTGCAACTGAAACTATATGGCATTTTGCTGGTCTAAATTGTAAGTGGTGGATCCAAGTTTATGTGAATGATGTAAATCAAAGAACGATATAAAGTAAAAAGAAAAATATGAATGCAGTGGTGTGAACATAACGAATCCGCAGCTACATCATCAAAATGAACATTAATTTGACTAGCACATTAACTAACCACACAACACATTGTATAAATTTATCTCAGTGGTAACGAATACAAAGCAAGATGTTTAGCGCATGTTGAGCACATGAGAAATGTTTGGCCGTCATCTTCTGGAACATTCCCAGATGTAAACTCGCTCGAGGCTCCAAGTACTTGACAGAAAAGAAATCATATTTTGGGTTCTATGGTGCTTTTTGGAAAAAAATATATATGAAAGGCTCATAAATCATGTAGCATAATTTAGAAACTGCAGAAAGAGGCCTAATACTAATGCCCTCGTGGCTGTCTGAATCAGATGGAAACCCCTTATGGAGTGACTCGGAAAAGGGACCCCCTTCATCACCAACCTGAAAAAGAAAAAATATATATAAAACAGACTGAGAAAGAGCAGGCAAACTTATGTTGGTCCTGGCTTCGGACAATGAGTCCATTTTCCAAGCTTTCCAGACACACCCCCTACCTCTGCAGTGCAGGATAACTAAATAAATAGAAATGGAGAATGAACCACACTCTAAAAAGGGAAAGGTATGATGAAAAGTGTGATGGACAGTCAAAATTCTGTGCATTACTCAAACTGGTACATTGACTTTAAACACTGAATTAAAAAAAAAAATCATCTCGACTGGACTGGGGTCAAACGTGGTCTTCTTTCCAGTTCATCCACGTTTTTCTTGCAATCTCTTGTCACAAAGAAACCACACACATATGTACACATGCACATACTTGTATACTTGCTGACAAGGCATTTGACCTGCATTCACTCATGCATGCCTGATTTAATTACTTTTCCAGTGCCTGGTATAACACACTCATCCAGCTGAGCCAATAGTTAAACTACACACACTCTTCGTATGGATAGTAAGAGCTGTTCTTAAGAGCTGTCCTTAATATTCATTTTTAGGATGTGGGATGACATTTAGAATGTAGATAAATTTTGGGTTTAGTAATATCTGAGTAATCAAACCTTATCTGAGGAGGAAGAAAGAAAAGTCCAGGTAGTTGAAGATGTATCTGTTACAATGTCCATTACAATATTTATTTATTTCATCAGTTGAGGCATATGAATACCGTAAGATATATGGCATGATAAGGATATACTCCATGTTCAGACAAACTGATTATGAAAGATAGGATGAGATAATGGATAACATCATTGAGATTTTCAGAAATATACTTTTTGCCATTCCATTTTGTTTCCATAAACAATCTTCATTTTTATCCATCACACACCTTGAGAATAAGTCTCCTACAGGGCCAAAAGTTCTTAGAGAAATAATTATTTGTTTGTGTGGATTAAAATGAGCTACCGTTTAAAAAAAATAAAATTAAAAAAAGTTAAACAGCAAAACAAGATGAATGCCATTTTCTGCCTTTTACACATTTTGGCAAATTAATTTCCTCTGGCGCATTGCTCACCTCCAGTCACCCCACCAATGGTCACTCCACTATACCAACAATGTCTTCATAATGGGATGAATACTGGGAAGAGCTGCAATGAACCACACAGCAATAGATGATCTGCCTGAAATGGCATGTGGCTTAAGATTAAAAAGACCGAACACAAAAGGGTGGCCTTCAGACAGAGGGCACCATTTGCATCAATGGCAAAAACCCGAATAGGGCAGTGTCAGCAGCAGTGGTAGTGATTTCCATGTCTGTCATTTGTGACCAGAAAATACTCAATCATCTTAAAGCAAAGTTCTACAAAACAGTTGTGCCTATTTGCCCTCAATGGACCAGAATATTGACCAAGAACACTGAAAAACATGACCAAGCCTGGGGTGTGAGGAGAATGCAAATGGTGCATTCTCCTCACACCCCAGGTGGTGTCTTGAACTAACAAAATGGGACCATGCAATGAATGTAATGTAGATGTCTGTAGGCAATTTTTTGTTGAACCAATTGTGGAAGAGACAAGAGACAAGACTAAGATGGTACAGATACTGCATCCAAAATGGCAGAAGAGCTCTGCAACTCAGCCACTAGGCACAATGACCAAGAGGATGGACAAATAAGCGCTGGCTCAACTAGCTCAAAGAAAAAGATAGATGGAGCTAGATTAGCACACAAGTAGACACGGCAATCTGGCTCTGGCTCACAATGTTGACTATAAAAAAGAATATCTAACTTGAAAACCGGTACACATCCTTCTTTAAGAAGCATTAAACTTCCACATTTAATAGGAAAACCTCTGCATGCTGTGGCTGTATTTCAAACACATAAAAAAAAGTAAATTGCACTTTACTTCTTTCTGTCACATGATCAAAGTGTGTAAAGTGATGATTAAAGTGAAACTACCTGTTTAATAATACATAAATAAACATGTAATAAATACACACCACGACTTTTACTATGGGATGTGCCATGGTTTACATAGTTTTACTCTACCATTTCAGACATTACCATAGTAAGCAGCATAGGACCTAGGTACACACAGTAGGCACCAGGGGAAATACCATGTCACTTCAATGGGGATCATGGCAGCACTACAGCATGTACCACTGTACTTTGGTGAATACCACGTTAGGTACTATGGCACATCAATAGGTACTGTGGTAGTATTATGGTGTGTACTACAATATTTTGGTGAATAGTATGTACCACATTGGTTTCCACTGTGTTCAGCAGGTATCTAATATGGTATGCTTGTACATATTCTACTATATTAGATATGTTAGTACATGCTTCTGGTATTGTATAGTACAGGCAGTATCATATTAGATACCTGCTAAACTTTGGTAGCCACTGAGTTACCCAATACATACCATGTTATTTGCCAAAGTATGTACAGTATTAACCTTTGGAGAGCACCATAACAGGTAAAATGCTACTGCAGATGCTTCTATATAAATATTACCATTATGGTACATAATAACATGTATAACATTTTTTGTCAGTATCCTGATAGTATTAATTATTATAGTATATTACTACTATTATATTATATTACTATTACTATATTACTTCATGTACAGTACCATTGTACCAAAGTATGTCCAGTGATATAACCGTGTCCTGTACTGTATACTTTGGTACAGGTACTACCATGGTAACTGTCACTCACTTACTCACACACTGCTTTATTCTGTATTCAGGGTCGTGAGGGGCCTGGAGCCTATCCCAGGAGACTTAGGGCCACTACAGCACCCCCTGGTATGGTAATCATACCATGGTAAAAAATTATGAATAAAAAGTAACAACCTGGACAGCAGTCATGATTAAGGGTGGTCTAGCACATTCTTAACACATAACGCTTTTTCTTTCACAATTCCAAAATTGAAAATGAAATTCAAATTAATTCAAATTCAAAATGCATTTTTTTTTACTTTGTTTTCAGTGTCTCAAAACCCAATCTGGATGCTAAACAAGGTCCTGGAGTTCCTTGCATTTTATTTCCACCAGGATGGGTTAAGCACCATGCTCGAATAAGTTCTTAAATCAAATGTGAGTGACTTGAATACAAACATTTGCTTAAATTAGTGCTAGTGCAGCTGTAATCATAAATTTACAAAATGCCTAGTGAGGAAAGGTGTAATGTGTTTACCGAGTGTTTTGCATAGCAGCTTGTTAAACATAATGCTGGACTGCTAAAATGTCAAATCACCTTTGAAAGTAATTAGCACTAAATGAGATTTGTGGTTACACTCAAATCTAGTAAGCACCTAACACAAGTCACCTAAGTCGGTGTGTTAATAAATGTAGCATGGTTTATCTCATGTTAGGATGTTGCAAATTGTGTCATACTGAGTGAGGGTTTTCAGGGATAGAACAAAATTTGAGGTCATAGCTCTGAATGGCGTATTAACAATAAGTGCATTTGTTCCTGTGGTTCTAAAATGGTTAAACACAAGACTGATGAGCCTTTGAGGGGTTTAACAATCAGCCGGCGTGCAACAGATGCCAAATGGATACAGGAAAGATGGAAACAATTTTGAACAAAGTAAAGATGATGTGAGGGTGTGTTACATTATTTTTCAAGATCTCTACAACAGAAAATTACATGTGAAAATAGTATCTCCACCCATGGCAAGCAGTACTATTTTGACATATTAAGTTTTCAATTGGCTTTGGACATCTTGAAGAAATTTTATGCAACAAGTTTGAATACACAGGAAGCACTGATTTCTAATTCATGAATGTTTGTAAATGTGGTTCAAATTAGTATATGTGTATAAGATAAAAAAAAGGTTTATCAGACTTTGGGAGAACAAAAGGAACAAAACAACATGATCTGGACAATTAAGCTCACGAATGAGAAGGAAGGATGGTAGATGGAGGAGATGGACAGAATAATAACAAGACTGCAATTGCCAACACGCCATGCGTTCCTTGTTAAACATCAAAATAAACCAATGAAAGATGTTGCTTTGTGGGATCAGGAGGGAGGACTGCTCCAGTTTTGAGAAGTTCCCATTGGCTTGATTTAGTGAAAAATTATTGTCATGGCTATTGGCAGGTTAAAATATGTCACTTACACCGATCAGCCATAACACTGAGACCACATACCATATACCAGTAAATTATTGACAGGATCATCGGCACCCAAGGTTCATGCAAGCCTGACCAAAGGCCAGCGTATCTGGTCCAATCCCACAGAAAAGCCCAGAAAAACGGCAGCCACAGCACCACATAGCTCAGAAGGCAAAGAGCCTATGGCCACCAAGCCAGTCTGCATATTTCCTAGATGCAAATTTGATCAAGCATTAATTGGATGTGCCAGACAAACAAGTCTGAACCACAGAGAGTCTGAACCTACACCACCCAAAGGATCCGCTGCCAACATTCTGGTGCCTGACACCACAGCACACCCCAAAGGACCAGAGCCGTCCTGGTGGAACCCGAACTTACAGTAGATGGTTATAATGTTAATGTTTTTAATGCTATTGCTGATTTGCGTGTCACCACAAGATTTTAATTAAGTTGAGCAGAAAACCATGTGCAAACTGATTTACCAAAGAGTGGACAAGGAACAAAACTTGGAATGAAAAAGAAATGTCATGATGCAATCCTGAGAATATCTAGAGAACAAAAATTTTTATTGTCATGTTTTGGCTAGTATCTAACTCAACTAACTTTGGTGATATGGGAACAACTAGTAATATTACTCTTATAAATCTTAGGAAGTTGTTAGCCAGATGATTGCTGTATAAAAACTATATGGTACTTATACTGATATGTTATTGTTAATAACTATAACAATTTTCAAAAAAAAAAAAAAAAGAAATATCACAGTTACCACTTACTATTGCAGGTAACCAACTGCACAGACCTACAGTACTGTATAGTCTGATGTAACCTAAAGCACCAGTGAAATGCACTTAAGGTACATGTTTACAAAGACTGACGTTGAACAGCATGTCCCGGGGGGAGGGGGGGGCGGTCTGTTCAGCATCTCTGAGAATGTCCCAATCTAAATCTTCTGCCCGAGCGCAAGAGCCACCAAAGCACTTGGTTCTGGGTCTGGTGAATTTCATGCATCGACTGGCCTAATGGCATCAGCTCGATTTATTCAGTTTCCCGTGTCAATAAAGACTGAGTGAGGAGGAGGAGATCCGTGGTCGGGGAAATAAAAACATTCTGAGGTCATAACAATTGTTTGCAAGGCTAAAAAACTAGCAATGAGTCTTGAAATAAGATGAGAAAGAATGCATAAATTACAAAACCAGTGGCAGCATAAGTAGTTTATGTCATTGGGGAAGAACATGTAGACAAGCAAAACATACAAATGAATCTTTAAGGAATGTGACGGATCACATATTATTCCTTGGGGAGTGAGGGAAATCAACAGAACATGATTCTGTGTAATCGTTCCCAGATGGACGTTGTATGGCTGGAGAATCCAGCACAACAAATATCTCTCTGTTTATTAAGATGTGGATTGCTATATCAATTGAAAAAGTGCGAATAGTAAATTGAAAGAAAAAAAAAAGTCTGCATTTCAGACTCATTACCTCATAAGTCAGGAGTGATCTCATAAGCAAGATCCGGGAAGCGTTAAAAAAGGACGCCAAAGTTCACATGTGGCCTTTGCATTCTTTCTTTGAGTTGCTCGCCAGACACAACGTGACTCACCCACGAGGTTTAAGGCAGCGGCAGGGGTTTTGGAGCTTTTTAAAAAAAAAATTTTTATAAACATGGCGGCCGAGAAAGATAAATCTAGGCTACATGTGGAACTAATTAGCAATATGCCAACTTCTTAACACCCAAATGACATAACAGGGCTCTAACTCAGTTAACTGAAGAAAGCCGGTGGATAGAAACGGTCATAGCCATTGACGAGCCTTGTTTAAGAAAAGAGCTTTAGTGTCAGAGGGATTTTCTCTGCTTTCTTTGGCCTGAGGGTGTGAAAGAAAAGCACAAGCTTGCCCATTTAACCATTTCCCTTCTTTCTCTGTCTGGCCCAGGATGCAGGGAAGCGCTTAGCTGAACTGGCAGTATCGCAGAGACATGCTGTGCTGGATACAACCCACACACTCTCTCTCGCTTTCTGTCTCGAAACCTTTCAGCATTGCAGCAAGATACCAAAAATGAGACGTTGGCCGAGACGACTCTTAAGTATCTCGCTCCATTAAAGACACCAAGCTGAAATATTGCCTCCTGCTCAACTTAAACCACATCGTCCAAATCAGTGCGAGGAATGCGAGATCTCCTTACAAGAGCGTCCAACCTCTGAGCTTGATGTTCACTTCAGGCATTTTTATGGGACTGTTTAAGACTGTTGTAATATACTTTTTGTTATAGATCCAGTTCAGAGTTTCACTGCCGATTAAAGCTCTTGTGTATTTATGAAAAAAGCAGTTGATACAATTAATAGGTCAAAGTTTAAGGGAGTCTAAGTTTAATATGTTACATGGGTGTAGTTTTATCTGTCAAAATTCTAGACTTGTGCCAATTCATGCAACAAACTACTTTAATCTGTTTACACGAATAACCTGGAATGGCTATTACTAAGGATTTTTCTCTCCTTCTCTCTCTTTTTCTCTTTTTCTGACTTTCTGCCATGTAAATGTTGCTAATTATCTACATTAGTCATGCGCATCCGGGCAAGTTGCAGGCTGCACTAACAGTGTGGCTTACTGTCTTGTGAAAGTCCCAGGAGGTGTTAAAACAACAGTGTGCTTAATTAGGAGCCCTTAATCTTTCATTAAGCAACCTACATAAAGAAATGCATGCCTTCTGTGTTCCTGCAAGACAGAAGTTCATTCAGTCATGCTTTTCTGGGTGTTTTTAATTAGGGGATTTTTTTTTTAGAGGAATACTTTTACCTTACAAAAAGATCTCCAGGTAAAGCTGAACCTCCCCTATTTTTACATTCCTGCATTTGCCTTCTTCCATTCACCTTTAAATGAAGTCATGTTCCTATGCTAATACTCATGTTTACTCTAACGTCAGGCCATCTGTCCACCCAAATGCGAATACAGCTGATAAAGATCTCCATTGTGAGTCAGGAAACAGGTTTGCATTAAGAGCAACAGTCAACCAAGAGCCCCGGCTTTGTTAGTTTTAAGGTTATGTTAAGAGACCTACTGTTGGGCTGGTCTTCCAGTCACAAAGCCATACAATTAGCATTGATCAGCTGTTATGTTAGTTTAATCAAGTGCTTTCTCATTCACACCTCAGGCTAAGACCTGTGAAGGACATCAATTACTGAACCCAAAAGCCGTTTGACTCTGCAAACGTTTGCCTCAATACTGTGAGCAAAAGCCTGATTTTAGCAATGAGGTTTATAATAATGTCTGCTTAGGGATGGTGTTGGTGGTGGGGGGCTCTCCATGGGGTTCCTTACTTATTTTGTATTAAGATAAGCCTTAATTAAAATATGTAAGAAAAAGAACATGTTGGGGTGTGTTGGAAAATAATCAAGAAGAGGGTGAAATGGTGTCGCTGTTACATCCACAAGGATAATTTCCAATAATGGCACATCTAGAAAGTCCTTTATTATTATCAGTTTTCAATTTATAAAAAAATTAACTGACTGTCAAGCGTGACCATTTCAGAAAGATTAAATTATCAAGCTGCATCAAGCAAAGAGAACAACTAAGGAGATTTAAAATTATTTGAACTGTGCTTGAACCCTTCAACACATTATCAAAATCCGTGAAAGGATAGTGCTGAATTGTCAACTTTCTGATATATATGTGGTTGGAAAAGATAATAAAGATTACTTAAACACTTGCTGAAATTGCATGGTTAAAAAATCAAAAGTAAAAACATAGAAAGAGCATAGTAAGAGTCCACACAATGTGACAAGAACTCTAGAACTCTATGTGGACTAAACATCTGAGTGACCATCAGAAAGCCACTTGTTAGTGAGAAAAAAATCTAATTTGCTAGGCAGCATAAAGTAGTGGTCTGATGAGTTCAGATTGACCCTATATCAGAGCGTTGGGTGCATCAGGGTCAGAAGGGAAGCACATGAAGCGATGCACCCATAATGCATAGTGGCAACTGTAGAAGATTCTGAAGGCAGTGTTATGATCTGGGGTTGCTTCAGTTGGCCAGGTCTGTTCAGTTGGTAAAGGTGACTGAAAATTTGCCTAATCAGAATCCAGAACTCAGCAATTTTTAAAGAAAGATGCATATAAGGACATGGAAAAAGCAGAAATGTGTTGAGAATAAAATTATACGTTAGCACCCCATTAATTGACTTTTTCAACAATTCAAAAATTCATGTGAACACTTCGCTGGACATGGATTCCTACGCTCGAATGCATAGAAGCCTGCAGCATCTCCACATGCCAAATGAGGCCAAATGTCAAAATATTTAGACTGAATTGTCTGAGAATCCATGCTAGCAATCATAAGCTCCCTGTTTTTTTAAAAGAGAAATGTCAGCTTGACTGAACACATGCAAACACATGTAGAGCCAAACATGACCCTCTACATATTTGTTTCTCCTGACGTGTGTCAAGTGAAGAGGATTACCGCAACCTCTTTACACACATGCCTTACATTACAAACACAATGTATTTAATATATGGTTCCTTAAACAAACTGTACTTTACCAACATTTACATGCTTATCCAGAAATTCGATCTATGAAGATAAATGAAAAGTCATGTTTTCTCCCCTAATTATATTTAAACAATGGAACAATAATATAAGCAATAGCAGTCCTGTTTTTGTTCTTTTACTTGTGCTATTTTGCTTGCAATTTTCACTCTGGAGTCACTACACAGGCGTCAACGTGTGTTCATTTGTGGTGAATTGGAATTGTTGACGCCAAATAGGATGAGGAAATCTGCCTCATTTGATCTAATAACAGTATACTAAAGATCTCCAAATCTAAAGATAAAAAATAACCATTTATGCCTCAAGAAGCAGATAATGATGTTAAATTGTAAGATTGCTGGCCTGCTGCTATTACTAACTGCTATTACTACTACTACTTCAGGGACCTACAAATGCCTAAAGATTTTTTTCTCTTCTCCTAAAAGTGTAAAATTGCTAAGTAATCTACATTAACTAAGGTGACCTGTATGTAATTCCAAATCAGTAAAACAGTCTTCATGCACGAGTCAAAGGAGATCCAAGAAAACAGTTTTTTTTAATTGAGCAGCTTTATTGCAGGTTTAATTTTTTAAATTATAAGTAATTATTTTAAATGTGCTGCTGAAAAAAATCACTCTTAAGGTTCATTGTCATTTGTAATGGATCTTCATGCAAAAAGTATTTATATGTATACAATATATTGGCCTGCTATATATGTGCATCAGATTTGAAAAACTAATAAAAAATATTGATATTTTAACAGCAACATGACAACACAAAACAATGCAATATACTGTGATATACTGCAATAGTGAGTTGAGGTAGTGCATGTTAATGACATAGATAGATAGATAGATAGATAGATAGATAGATAGATAGATAGATAGATAGAGACTGTAAACATTTATTGTAAGTAGCAGCAGAGACAGGAAAGTGTCCTTGTGCAAATAGCAACTTCTAATATAAATATTGTGCAAAAAAAATTCAGCTTGGTGTGTGAAATTTGTGTATCAGTTCAGTTCTTTCTTGTTGAGGAGACGGATGGCATGTAGTTAGAAGCTGTTTCACAGTCTGGATGTGAGGGCCTGAATGCTTCGGTACTTTTTTCCAGATGGCAGGAGGGTGAACAGTGATAAATAGACATCATGTTCTATTTATGACTGCTCTAATTGGCAAATAATTTTTTGTGAAGTTTCACCCAGACGACTTTTGTTGTTGCCGGAAACTGAACATATTAAAGGAAATAATAATAATAATAATAATAATAATAAAAACAGAAATTGTTTCCTTACAGCAAGTGGAGCAGAGCAAACATAATTATGTTTAAATAAAATTGTATATTAAACAGAATAACCGTATAATTGTATACAAAAAGAATAACCACACAACATGCTAATTCATAAGAATAATGACAACTGCAGCAATCATTATTATTATTATTATTACTATTATTATGAGATTTATTAATTACAGCAAGTGGAGCAGAGCAAACACAATTATATAGTTAAATAAAATGTAATATTTAATAATAACAGTATAACTGCGTCAAATAATAATAATAATAAAGCTGAGATATTTTCATTACAGCAAGTGGCGCAGAGAAAACACAATTATATATTTAAATAAAAAGTAATATTATACAGTAACACAGACAAAAGCAAATTGTTTTGTTTATTACAGAAAAGAAAAATAATCACGTTAATAATCGATTATAACAATAATGACAACCGCAGTAATTAAATAATAATAATAATAATAATAATAATAATAAAAACATTTATATATAATTCTTATTATTATTGTTAATCATCATCATCATCATCATCATCAGGTGTATTCATAAGCAGCTTTCATGCACTCAAGGACAATTGGGGAAAAAAAACGTAAAACAGCAATTAATTAGAAATATCCATTCTTACTGCATTAATGTAGCCTACAGTTTCTCTAAACTTTTTTCCCTCCCCGCCTCACACACAGCGCGCGCAGGCTCTTGTGTAAACCTTACCATAAACATTATTAAAAGCACCGCGTGCTCTGTCTATCATACCGGTTGCTCTGTTCCAATGCGCGCGCGTGTCGCACCGAGAGTTTGTCTCACTCCGGTTTACTGACTGCGAGTGCGAATGGGAAGAGCGGTGCAAATCCCGGGCGGTGTATGTGTGTGTGTGTGTGTGGTGGGGGACAGCGGGGCGGGGAGGGGTGGCGTTTTTTTCTTTTTTTTTCTTCTTCTTCTTTTGGATCACGCGTTTCATTGGCTCCCCGCATCCCAAAAAGCGCCCAATCGTTGCTATTGGCCGGCGCTGCGCTCGCGCTCCCCCGCTGTCTCGCACTTGCGCTCATTTTTCAGGCGCAGGGGTCTCTGGCAGGCGGCCTCGTGAGTCAGCAGGAGGAAAGCGCACACACACTCGCTCTCTCTCTCTCTTTCCTTCTCCCTCTCTCAGCTCAGTGCTGTCAAGCGTTTAGAGGCAACCTTCCGAGCTCATTTAAACTGCTCACTTTCATTTCTACTGGGGAACATTTTCCTGAACCTTTTTGGCTGTTACTGACTTTGAATTTTGTTTAAAGGAACCTGAGTCAGGAGCTTTTTTTTTTTTTTTTTTTTGTGGAGAGCTCTATATCTGCTTCAGTCCCTTTGTTTTTGGCAGCGATGAAGCTGGTGGCATCCTTGCACCTCTGGAAGACTACCACTGTGTTGGCGCTGATGGTGAACCTGGTGCCCCTGAGCCTGGCAGGGGAGTATGAAGAGTATGAATGGAAGCCTGATCCCTTCGGTGGCGGGCGAGTTTACGACAAGCCTCCGCAGTGTGTGCCCATCCCAGACGATCTGCGCCTGTGCCACGGTGTCGGCTACGCTCAGATGCTCTTGCCCAACCTGCTTGAGCATGAGACCATGGCTGAGGTGAGGCAGCAAGCTGGCAGCTGGGTGCCGTTGGTGCACAAGGCCTGCCATCCAGGCACACGCATCTTCCTGTGCTCACTGTTTGCACCTGTCTGCATGGACCAACGCATCTACCCGTGTCGCTGGCTGTGCGAGAGTGTGCGCCAGGGCTGCGAACCCGTCATGGAGGCATTTGGGTTCCCATGGCCCGAAATGCTCGCCTGCGACAAGTTCCCTCAGAGCGATGTGTGCATCAACACGCCCAACAACACTGATTCATCCATGGATGGTGGTGAGTTTTATTTAGAACTTAAGAATTATATTATCGATCTAAAATGGTATTAATGTCCTACAGTAGAGATCAACTCCAAAACCAAATCTGAGACAACAGATCCAGATCATGAGCCTTCCTGGATTTTTATTTATTTATTTATCTTTTTTTTGGATACGAAGGTAGACACCCAAAAAAAGGTCTTGCAAAATCATTTGTTGTGAAATTTTACTGTTTTTCCTATTGTAAGCCAACTGTGGCAACTTCATTGCAAGGACAAACTGATAGTAATTAGCTGAATAGTTTGGTTTGGTAAATAGCTAATAGGGTTTGGTTTTGAAAAATCTTCTTAGGTTTTTGCAGCCAGGAATGAAATTACAGAGAGGAGCGTCAGAAGCACTCCTCCTGTTTGCTATAATGTTTTTTCTCCAGCATTCAAAAAAGAGCTTTCTTCGTAATGGTCACCGTATTAAACCCACACACTGCTGCTGCTTACACGTGTGTATTCCTGTGTTTAGTATCACTTTCCCCCACACTCAGTCTCAACGCGCCTTTTGCTGTGTGTCACAATTGACGCTCTAGCCCCTTCTTAAAAGGCAGTGTGATGTTGTTTCAGGAACAAGCATCTGTTTGGGGCCACAGTTTACTCACCTTTTGTTACCTCAGATCTCTGTTATTTTTGCAAGTTCTCTATTTTGCACGCAATTGAATTGCATTTAAGACAAAGCAAGCATGCTTGCTCAGGGAGGCATGAGAAGATTCATATTTGAGCACTTGCTTTGCACCTGGTAACAATTGTCAGCAGGGTGTTAGGCGAGCTGGGACTAGGTCCAAAAAAAGCATTATGTGCGTTCTTTTCTTCCTATCTTTTGCAACCCGGGCACGTTGTTAAAATAATTACTTCGTTATAAATAATTTCCTGTTGTTTGTTTTGAAAAGTAATTTTCGTACAAGGAATTTTTTAAGCGCAGCCAGAATCAGTCATGCAGGCAGATGCAGGGCTACTTTTACTTTAGTTAAGCCCTGAGTGACCCCGGAGCCTCAATTAGCATCTTTTCATAAGATAATGCAACAGAACAGGGCTCTCAGTAGTGCAGCACAAAAAAGAAGAGGTGGGGCTAAGATCGCTGCTTTTTTACTCTGATTAGAGTAAGACATTTCAATGAGTGTTAAACATTGAAAAAAAACACACACACAAAAACAACACAACAGTTGTGCAAGTGTCTGGAAGGAAAGATTATCCCAGAATCCCATGCTGATTGTGTGTTTTAGTTGCTGGAAGCACGCAGGGGTTCTATGGAAAGACTTAAGTTGAGGAGGGTACAAGAGAGAATGAGGGAAAGTACAACCAGCTGATGTAAGTGTCTCGTAAATTTTGTGGGAATTTCCAAGTGAGAAGAAGGAAGAATTTGAGATGGAAAAAAATACAAAACAACAACAACAAAGCATGCTGGAAAATTATTATTATTATTATTATTTTTTATTTTTATTTTCATAACACATGCATAAAAAGAAACCATGTCATCTACATTTAACTTTCGGAAATATCACTTTCTGCAGCTCAGTCACTTCCTGTGCTTTTTTAAAACACAGTTCACATCAGCGCTCAATCAATCTAAAGGGCAGTTCAACTCTGTGGTATTTCACAACGCGAATTTCACTAAGGATTAAGTGTGTCGTTGATTAAATCCAGTCTCCTGAGGGTTTTGAATCACACAAGCGCACTCTATGCAGTATGTTTGAGAAAGGAGCCTACCTTAGCTTAAGAGGAATAGGCTTCTGCCTTCATCACATTTTTTTTTTTTGGAAACCAGAAGAATAAATGGAAAACTTTCAAATAGACATTTATGGGTGCCTTGCATACTTTGGGGCTCCAAGAATAATCAGAGATCTACAGCCGGTGCAAATAGTTCATGGCACTGGAAACTAAATAGCATACATAGCACTTGATGTGAGAGAAAAATACTAGTACTACATATTCAAGTAAAAAACAGCTTGTTTTTCCCCCCTCTTTTTCAAAACTATCGGCTGCTAGATTTGCCAGAAGAGCTATTCCTGATAAGAGAATTGACCACACAGAAAGGGCAACCAAGCATAATCCAAGGAATGATTAAAATCTTAACAGTTGACAGAGATAAGGAGCTCCAATCTCAGCTCTATTTTTTTTTTTTTAACACGTTCCATGACCTCTTCAGGAAGCCTCTTCAGCTTAATGCTTCTAATAATTACAGTTGGCCCGGGGGTCTTTAAGGTTCTTGTCTCAGCTCTCTGCTCCTTTCACACAAAAAAAACAGAAGACCAGCTGTTGACATACATGTGTAAATGATTTGGTTTGGGGATTGTCTACTGCTAATTAGCATGACAGAGAGATTGAGAGAAATGGGAGTAGTGTAGGAGCAGGAGTAGTGAGAGTTCGTTCATTAGAATTCATCCTTTTTTTAGCATTTATACACACAGGGGAATAGTGTGTTATGGCGTATCTGGTATTAGTTAAATCTGCATTAAGGTTGAATTCATGCATTGGGATTTGACAAGCGTATTACGAGCCAAATGACAGCCTGAATTTCCTTACCGTTTCAGTCCGATCACGAAACTGCAAAGTTTATCTTTGCTGTTTACGCTCATACGCTAACTTTCCGAACACTTCCAAGGCCTTAACTGAGAGGCTAAGGAAATAAAGAGGAACGACATTTGGTTTCTATTACCATGGCCCACCATACTGATTGGGTATCTATATATGTTCGGCATATCAGAGCTGACTTTGTGCCTTACTTTCTGTCTTAGGTAGCTCACCGGTCTGCCCACCATGCGACAACGAAATGAAAACCGATGCAATTTTGGAGCACATGTGTGCCAGCGAGTTTGGTAAGTGCTTCGTAACACTCCTCTTGCTTTCTCTCTTACACACACAAGCATATTTTGCGGTGAAAACTGAGAAGCAACTCTCACGACGGCGAAAAAAAATTACATTCCTGTTGGATACCTAAGCAAAAAGAAAAAAAAGAAAGAAAAAAATCAGTGCAGTACATTCCCAAATCATGTCATGAGGTTGTAAGTTAAGTAGTAAGTGCATGTACAGGACTTACTTTAATCCACAAAGCATACAAACAATATCCTGCATTACCAAATGTTTATTCTTAATATATAGAACTAAGATATATTTGTGGACTGTTGAGCGATGAACCATGGCCTGTGTAGTTACTGAATAAACTTTCCTTCCTTGTTTCCCTTCTTATTTTTCATTTCATCCCCCTTGTTTTACCAGCTTACTTAGTAGACTCAACAACATTTACATGACCGCAATCTTGTGAAAGTGTGTCTTTTCACACCATTTCCAATAAACAGTGCGGTATATTAATTATTATCTTCATCAACTGTAATAAAAGTACACGCATATCTCAAAAATCTTCTCGCCTTTCTTTTTCGCAGACACAATTTCTCTGACCTACTAAGCACACTCATGTTTTACAATAGAACAATCCTGCTGTCTTCAGTGCTTAAAATAACAGCTGTGGGCTTGTTTTAACGCTTTTAAATCAATGCCATGGTTTGGATGACCCTTTTTAGTGGCCGCTACTCTGTGACTAATGAATTGAGGTAATTCACACAGGTCTAAAAACCCTTTATTTGGCCACTACTCTGAGCTGTAAATCGGGATGTTTGTTTTCCTGTCTGGTCCAGTGGACTTGACGACATCACCAGAGCTGTCCTCGGTGCAGGGGTCAAATGAGATACTGATTGATATCCTTTCGACAAATAGATATTGTGCACTGAATTTCAGTAGTGTGAATGAATAATACACCAAATCCTATATTTATTTTGAGCTTTTCAGCATTGTTTTGTAATCCCCACCACTCTAAACACTGTCTTTCACTCAGGTTTTGTCACTTTGTTACTTTATCATCTAGCAACCTTTGCTAATATGAAGGCATAGACATCCAGACTGTCTGCATTGGCATTCACTCCAGCCATCCAAGTTTTGTAGGAATTCTCAAAAGAATCAAGAATCGATCACTTGCCCCTTCTTGGGCCACTGTTTCACTCTGGTCTTCCAGGTCACATTTTTTAGACAATGTTTGGACTTCTGGAATTTTTCTACATAGCAGAGTTAATCCCCAGAGTCTAAAGCATAGACCCTGACCACAGCTCTTAAAACAGCCCATTACGCCTGCCATCAGGGCCCTTCCCAGCAGGAGTTACCTCAACAAAAGGAGGGTGCTGCACCAAGCGCTTCCTGCACTCCTGCCAAGAGGTTAACAAATGCTGGTTTTGGTTCCTCTTAGAAAACCATAAAGCCTCATTCAGACAGGGATTCGAAGAGGCTAAGCCATCTTTGGTGAGCTGCCATCTTTCCTCTGGACAGCTTTGTATAAGCTAAGCCCACTGGCAACCTCCTCTGTGACCTCCGGGTTGAGCCCTAAAGCCAGTCATTGTGAAGGAGAGAAAGTAAGAGCGGTTTGTCAGGTTTGTCATTCGTGATCAACTGTCACCTGGTTTGCATTAAAAAAAAAATTTGTCAAAAGGCTGAAGAATCACATACATTCTGCCAGCCCACTGGACCTGGCGAGAACAATTTCGTCTGTGGGCTTATGGGCTTAGTAATGTATTCATTTAGTTCATGTGAAGGCTGTGTGTCTTCACAAATGCCACTTTTTGTTGTATATTGTGTAGCTGAGCTTTCACAAATGTATTACTAGGAACCTCAACTAACCCTGTGGTTAAGCAAAAACATAACCCTGTCCATGCTTCAAGCGAGAGATGACTAACAGGCATTTCAAATACCATGGGAGATAAGGAAAACCTAATAGTCCTTCTTAAAGCGCTTGTTCTTCACAAACTGGCCAGACTCACTTACAGACACTTTGCTAATAAACAGCAGTGGTTTTATGGGGAATGCTGTTCATGTCCAGGCCCGGTTTTTATGATCCCTCTTTCTAACCAAATCTCATGGCCTTCCACTGAGCACTTCTATTCTCACACTTCTGCTGGCTGTTCCTTCTGCGGTCAGTGGCACATATTCAGTTTTAAAGCATATTCAGTTTTAAAGCAGTAAATTGTAAGGCTTGGCCTTCCACTTTGGATTCTGCACTCATTTACGCATCGGAGACTGTGAAGGAAGCTGTGTTCAGGACTGTTTTCATTCTCGATGTCCCCTGCTGGTTTATGACAGCATCTGATCCGTCTGCATGTCTGTCTCTTGTCTCGTGACACTGCAGAATGCCAAGTCAGGGAACAGAGACATAGCATAAAAGCAAAATCTCTGGAAGCATTTATGGGTACAATACAGTTTTGTCCAGCTCTAGAAGACCCACCAGAGTTTAGTCCCAGATTTCATTTCCTTAAATCTTCCAGAGCTTCCTCAGTCCTTAATCTTGCAGGCCTCATCCTTCTATCCCAAAACCATCCAAATGTTAGTCAGGTGGGCTAGACATTCCAGAAGGTTGACTTTGGAAACATGCAAGATCTAAATCATTTCAAATATTCTTTCCTTCTCTGTGCTACTTATCAGTGTTTCTGCTTTCCATGTTTACTTTGTTAATGGTGCTGTAGGTCACCAGCTGCTGAGCTGGAAGTTGTTTGAAGAAATATTTATCAGAAATATCAAGGACAGTGTACTTACAAAATTTCGGTTAGGGGTAATGTTTGGACAGAGATAAGAAGCTTTAAATTGCTTTTTAATATTCTGAAGTGTCAAATCTAAGTATAAATTGAACAGGAAAATGAATGTGAACAACTAGGAAAATGATGTATGTTTAACTAAATAATTTGGTCAAGTAATAATGAGTTACTTGAACACTATTCCCATATACCATCGCTGTCAGTGAGGGACAAATAATAAATTCATTAGCTATCCCAATAGGGAAACCAAAGGTCTAATGTGCTACCCAGTGATTCCTTTTGCGGGCCATGTTTATGTATCCTATATAGTTTATTATCTCTCTTGTAAATATATCATGTGATGAAGCATCATCTTTGCACCCTTGAACTAAAGAAGCAGATACCTTTTCTGTGAAAAATTGTAATGTTGAACAGAAAGCTGTAGTTTGCTAGCAGTTTGAACTAGCATTTTCATTTTATTTCAATAAAGTTTTTAAATGTGAGGTGAAAGGGCTTTGTGCTTGTAATTTAGATTTTTGTCACTTCTGATTCTGGAAGGATTTTTTAGTGTCTATTTAAGCTCATTAATGTTAATGCGCATAGTAAAAATAGTCCACGCTAACAGCCAAGTGCTCAGGATAACACCCTTTGGAGTGCTGTTAAGCATTAATCTGTCATTTTGGGCTTTGTTCAATAATTCATTACACTTATCAAGTTTGAACTCTGTTGTATTAGAAGAAAGATTGGTCAGAAACAAGTTTGTATTATGGGTATTAGCACAGAGAGGGCTGTATTTCAATTGGAGCTTTACAGATAAGTGCACCATAACTCTGGGGATTACTGTTACAAATGCCACTGGGTGCGTTGAGAGTTCACGCAAGGGTTTAGACAGAATTTAAACCCCAGAAAGTGGACTTTCCTGACTTGAGAATTCTGAAGCCTGACCAATGCTTTTATTCCCTTTAACATTAAGCCCTTTCAGAAAGCCTTGTTATGAAGCTCAGACTGCAGATCAAACTCTTAATCCTTTCCATGTGCAAAGTTAATTCCTGAGTACCGGACCCTACTCGGCAGTGTTAATTTGGAATGAGCAGAAGCACTCGCCACTAACTATTTTCACTGATCAATTTCAAATAAACGCATGAAGCTCGATAAAAATCTTAAATTTCCTTGTAAAATGTTTCCCTGGGTGCGGCCTTGCCACCACATACTGTAGCTCCAGGGTACCTAGTTCATTGATGATTCAAAATTACCCCTTGTGTGTATATGGTGCTCTGTGATGAACGAAATTCCAGCCATGTTCACTGTTCAAATCATAAATTGTGACCCTGACCATGATAAAGCTCTTACCGAATATGAAGAAACCAATAAATAGATGGAATGCACTTTTTTTATTTAGTTCATAATGATTTTTAAATACAAATTAATCTCAAGCTTAACTTTCTTTGAAAATAGTGCTGTGGTTCAATAGTGTGTTTCCAGCCACTTCTATTCACCACCACACAGTAAGGATTTATTTTCAATGTGGTCTACTTGCTGACAGCTAATGGAGACTGATCAGCTTGTTAAAGGCTAATTAGCAGTAAATCATAATTCATGCTGTATGTTTTTCCATAGAAAGCTATTTTCTTAATGGTATTTTGAGTTCAGTTTGTCTAATTGGGATGAATTCCTCGAGAGGTTCACAGGAGTGTCAGCCATAATTCTTAAAGCTGTAATTCATGCTATGTTTGGGAATTACATTGGCACAAGACGAATTTACCTGAAATGTACTTACAGCACCGAGCAAGACCACCCTCAGAGACGATTTATGAACACCAAAAGTTTCCATAAATGAAAAGATTAGGAGAGTAATGCTGGGAGATGGGCTTCCAAGAAGAAGAGTTTTTTTTCCCCCAGAATATCAGCACACTTGTTCTTCTATATTCATATAAGGAAATCTAGTTGATGTGAATAAAGATGAGTAGAGTTCAAGTTACATGTTCAAGTGTGGGACTTGAACATGTAAATTAAGCATATAACTAGAAATACTGACCAGGTCATCTTTACCCAATGATAAACTCCAATGAATAGAAACATTTACTCTTTCCATTTAAACATTTTAAATGTAACAGTGCAGATTCTTCTCGACTTATATGGAACAATACTTGCATGGAGTTCGAGATCAGGTTACATCTGGAGGCAGACAGGGTGCAATTTGTGGCATTCCTGGCCCTCTTGGGAAAATAGAGGGCAGTAGGGGCAGATAGATTTACATCGCTGAGGCTTTATCCTGATGAAGACTCTTAAACTTGACAGAGCCTGAGACAGTGATACCTGGGTCATTATGAAGTGCTCTGGGACTCTGTCAACGAGAGCAGCTTGGTATTGATTACAACCTCCCTTGTTGACCCCCCCCCCCATCTCTTTCTTCAGTTTGTCCCCTCCTTTTTGTGGTCTAGCTCTGACTGGAGCTCTGTGTGACCCCCCCCCCCGCCCAGGCCTCGAGCATGCAACCTATCTCCTGTGTTTTGTTTAGCCTTTCTAAGCAGGACATACATCCTAAAGGGGATTCAGAGACTTAGTGCTTCCCAAAATGTTTTGCTAAAGCATAAGTACTTTAAACATATATTGCAAACCATTCGCCGACCCCGCTTTACAGACCTTACAGTGTTTTTTCTTCTTCTCTTTTTTCATTGAGGTTTCTCTAAAAAAGTTATGGAGTTTGGCACAATCCTAGATTTGCCTCGTCTGTAGCATTGCCAACCTTCCAAGAGATGATTTTTTAGAAACAGCTGGATGTGCAGCAGAGTTTGCTTGAGGCTTTTGCCTGTCAATCACACTCCCTTTCCCAAACATATATGATATCTTGAAAACTGACTCAGCTTTATCTTTTCCTTCAGCCATCAAGACCAAAATCAAGGAGGTGAAACGAGAGAATGCAGACCGCAAGGTGATCTTGCAGAAAAAGAGGAAGGCTGTCAAACTGGGAACCCTAAAAAAGAAAGACCTGAAGACCCTCACCATGTATCTGAAGAATGGCGCTGACTGTCCCTGCTCGCAGCTGGACAACCTGAACAGCGCCTACCTCATCATGGGCCGCAAGACAGATAGGCAGTACCTCATCACCGGCATCCACAAATGGGACAAATCCAACAAGGAGTTCAAAAAGACCTTGAAGAAAATGCAAAGCCACAAGTGCCCTACTTACGAAAAAGTCTTCAAATAATCCAGCAGTCGAGACAACATCTCTGTCCTACTTTTGAATGAACTTGCACATGTGAGCAACCCAAAAAAAGCTCCCTTATGTTTATATACAGCCTATATTATATATTTCTATGTATTTTGACCAACACTTGTAGGTTTTATTGTTTGTGCTGTTTAAGATAGAGGACTCTAATTGGAGTGATTTTTAAGAATGGTACACTATCCAGCAAAGTACGAATCATTACTAATGTATATAGCCATATCATTCAGAATGTGTTGGAAAACTACCAGACTTCCTCTCGAATGTATCCTTATTTCCTTTGTGTTTTTTTTTTTGTTTGTTTGTTTTTCCTCTGTAAACATCTAGCTTATTAGGACCATCCTTCTTTTTTGGCTCATTTGGAAAGGTACTTATATTTTAAACTGTGAACCCTGCACACAAGATTTTGAGCCTTGAATGTTATCAGATATGTTGAACGTTATGTTATGTCTTACATTTTTCAGCAAAATTTCTTTGCTTTTATTTTTTATTTTTTAAATGTTTTTTTAATCATACACCCATTATTGTATACTTTGTGATGTAATCCACTCTAAACATCAACATAACCTGTAACTCAGTAATCAATTCCAAGGTAATCAAGCTGCTTTTGTATTCATTATGCTGTGATTGGTAAGTAACATATGGCCTGGGTCACACTTTTATGCAAAAGAGACCACACACATTTTAATACTTAACCAAGGACGAAGACAACAGGTATACATCATTATCTAAATTAATTCTTTGATGCTGGTGTTCTTTGTTTTGCTTTTGTTTTGAGGTTAAGTTTTGTAACTCATACAATTCCTACAATATATTACAAACTACATATTGCATAGTGGTTTAAAATGCACAATATCAAATACCTTTTTTTTGTTAATTCAGTCTAGCACTATTACTATGAGTTCATTCGTGTCTTTTGTAAAATGTTTCCAATCATTTTGTACATAAAATTCTAACACGAATATAGAATTAAACTTTGACACAAACACAGTCTGATCGTTTTTGCACCTTATTACTTGCTAACAAATAAATGTTTCTTTAATGGACTTTTTAATTGTATGTATTTTATGCAATTTGCAGATTTCATTAATCACTGTGGGTAGACTAGATTGCTATGAAATTAGCATTTGTAGCATAATGTCTGTAATATATAAGTTTGTCCAAAACGTTCTATATCCTGTTATACACACACTACCGTTCAAAAGTTTTAGAACACTTTCTAACTCCATGATGGTTCCTGATTTTTATTTCTTTCTACATTGT
>JAQMYL010000014.1:5283056-5293098 GCA_030014365.1 Clarias pachynema | reverse complement strand
TATATATATATATATAGAGAGAGAGAGAGAGAGAGAGAGAGAGAGAGAGAGAGCTTACAGCTGTTCTGCAAGTATTAGGAGCAGTCTCCTTCCTGGAAAGGAAAACTGGTCCCATATCAACAGGAGCAGAGGTTACGTCAACATGGATATTTTACGACCTGCGTCTAAGACGTAGCATATCCGATGGTGGCCATAAAACTCGGCAGGGTTCAGATCCTTCAGCAGCTTTTTTCACACACTGTCTCCAGTTACACCACTGAGGTCCTAATTCCTGTCTAGAATGTTGCAGCCATCTTAAATCCACAAGGAATAACAGCTCTTCAGCGAAACTGCCACTGGCCTGCCATGTTGTGTATGATTTATGACTCCAGGCAAAAGAAATCTTTGTATGAGTGAACTGACAGCCATGTCAATGATAATTATGGCTTATTCGTCTAGATGTATTGCTGTAAGCCTTGGTCCATCACAGACAAACTGCTCAAATTTGTTTTCCAGTTGCAGATATTTATTCAGGTTTATGTGTAGCTAAAAATGTATCCAGCTGCACCGATGCTATTAAGTTATCTTGGACGTTGCTTAAAAAATGCTGCAACAAGCTGATTGAAAGATGTGGTTTAATATGACATCTTTTTTTATTATGCTGAAGCACAAACAAGACCATCAAAGAAGATGCAATTAATGCCAGCCAGTTTGCATAATCTTGAATTGACGGCTTAATCCAAAAACGCTGCTCCAAACCTAGAACCTCATGTTATCATGAGGCAAGCAATAAAAAACAAATAATCATGCTGTGTTCTTTCTGAAAAGAAGGATGGATGATACTGGAATGTTGAAAAGGCAAAAAAAGAAAAAATTCTTTCAGGCCATATGGTTTGAGTAAAGGCCTGCGATTTGCCAAATATATTTCAGATGTGGTTTAATCTTTGTGACAGTAACCAAAGCTGTCCCGGAAAGTGTGCCTGGAAAGATTTTTAAAAAGGAGAAACAAAGCCAAGATGCAGCGTTGTCATATCCGGGAATTAATCTGAGAACCAAAAACCATACTCCCTAATTTTAATAGAGAAATCATCCAAAATGTACACTGTAGACATGTTCAGCGTCTAACAGCTGAATGAGCACTCATGAAAATGCTTCAGTTATTCATTCATTTCTAATGTAATACAGCAGTTTTCATTATAGATTATATTATTGACAATCACTTGAGAGAAATGTAAAATCTTTGACAAATAGACATGAATTTTAGAGTATCCTAGTATTTGTTATGTCTACTTTCTGCTTTAATTACAGTGTACACTCAAGCTGGCGAGAACTGTGCAAACTTAAATCCATCAGCGTGTCGCCTGAACTCATGCTTCAACAGAAGAGATTAGGAATGAGGAAAACCAGACCTTTCGGGAAAAAGCAGTTGACATGGTCAATATCACAAATTTGCTATATACTGTATATACTGCAGAATCTACTTTCATTGTTTGTTAAAAATATTTTAAAATTCTAAATCCTCTTGTTTATTTCCGATCTCAAATAAAAAACAATCCCAGATGCGTCTCTTCCGCAAGTTGGCGATAAGTTATTCGTCGATTTTCAAGGATCAGACGTTCCACTCGTTCAGTGTTCACAGGAACGAGTGCAGTGGGCTCCAAGCCACCTTGGGCAGGATCGTCATTCACAAACGACCTTCTTTAAGAAGTTTGCACCATTTAAATTTTTTGCTGTGGCTAGGAGTCTCATCATTGTACGAGTGCTTGAAGACTTCGGTAAAAGTTAAGTGGTTTTACACCTTCATTCACAAGAAATTTCATTAAGTTCCAGTTAGACTCAAATGCCCTTTATAATTCTTATGGAAGACAGAGACAGAGAGTTGAGGCCAATTAAAAACTGGAGGGATGTGGCTGGGGTTGAGGAATTCACACAGCACCATTTTGAAAATGTTGACATTTTTTTAAATATATATTTATGCTTTAATAAAGAATTTAATTACTTGTTGGCTACGTTCATAGTTAAGCTTGAGGTTTGTGGTGGAAATTAAGTTAAAAGTTCATTTCTTTTTTTTTTGGCCAAATCATTAGGAATGTGGCTGAGAAGTTCAGTTTATACTAAAATAAATTCTGCAGTCCAAAATGTACTGTTTTGAATAAACTTGACAACAAAATTTGACATTTCTACTTTCAAGAAGCCAATGCACATATTCCACAAAACGTGATAGAATTTTTTTTAATAACTTCCTAAACATTTATGTAAAAATAAAGGTGAGTATAAAGATTGGCATGAGAATGTTAAGGGTGATTATTAGTTTTATATCATATTTATATTTTATATATTAACATATAATAATAATAATAATAATAATAATAATAATTATTATTATTATTATTATTATTATTATTATTATTATTTTAATACACGTTATTGCTTTTCTACAATTAGTGTAATTACATTTTCCATTTGTGCTTTAACCGTTGTTATTATTCTAACATTCAGAAAAACTAAAATAAAATTATTAATGTTTATTTTTTACTTACTTTTCTAATGGCTGTATTTTTACTAGAAAAATAGTTTCATGCAAATAAAAAGGGCTTTCATTGTCCAAAAGTCCCCAATTTTAATGTTTATAAGTTTCATAAGTAAAGCGTTAAACATGTTTTATTTTTGTTAGCGGGTCATGTGAGGTTTTCCTACCATGATTTAGTACACCTCCATGACAGATGAAATATTATGCAAATAAAACTGACCCGTATTTTTCCCAGTGAAATGGCACGTATAGAGAAAATGATTTATTGGTGTGTAAGCTAGATCTCCTCACATGTACAGCAGCAGAAATGTCCTAAAAACAATGTATTTCCAAGTAAAGGCCTTTAAAAGGCCATTAACCCTATAGATTTGTAATGTTTTATTAGGGTTGCTATTAACTGTTCCATTTGCAGCAACGTGTTTTCTGGAGGTTCTTATAAAAATTTAAGATGTTAGAAAGAAGGGTAGGGAAAAAAAGAAAGCTGTTAAACCGCTCTGGAGGATTAGTAGTGAAAAGTCAAGGTGTTTAAACCAGTCATATAACCAGCCCTGTGTGATGAAAATGCTGCTAGTATTTTTCTTACAAATTCAAAACTCTTTGCTTGTGTGAAACTATACAGTCAGATCGACAACTATTTAAATAGGGTAAACATGATTTTTGTAAGGAAAAAATTCTTTGTAAATCACCACAATGGATCTGAAGTGAAGCAATCAAAATTTGATTAATGTGTAGACTTTCAGCTTTAGTTCAAGGGCTTTAATAAAAATATTGCTTTAGCTGTTTAGAAATTACAGAGAAGTCCCTCCATTTTTTGCAGGCACAATAGTAACTGGAGAAACTAAAATAATTTATAAATATTAGGATTATATTTCGTATTTGTATGCAATGTATTTTAGAATCTGGAACTTATAAACATCACCAAATGCTGAGTTTCCTCCCTTCAGCTGCTTTGCTTTACTCCAGATGACTTCAGTTGTTGCTTGTTTATGGGACTTTATGCTTTTAATTTTGTCTTTAACATTTTCAAAGTAGGTTTTTGGTCATATACAGCTGTACTGTGAAGGATTCTTATAATTTTTCTAGCATTTGACTGAATCTGTGTAGAGATTAGATCTCAATACCTCATCATCCATAAACTTCAGTGAGCTGGTTCCATGCCCATGCATTTCTGGTACTGTACATGTTCATCTCTCTCTCTCTCTCTCTCTCTCTCTCTGCATATAAAGAGAGGTGAGGGAACACATTTACAAATAATATGTATTGTTTTACTTTGCATTTCTGTAAGTGTTAGTTTTCCAATAAGGTACTGATTTGATAGTAGACCCTTTTTTTTTTCTTCCATCCACCATGGTAACAGTGAATAATTGCAGCAATACCAAATGGCTTTTAAACTTCAAAAGACCCCTGAGGTACATTGACTAACATTTTTGGTTTCTTGCATGCAGTGGATTATAATCAATCAATGGAAAAATAATAAGAAACCTTGCTTAGACTTCTACCTGTAAGATAACACGGATTCCTGACCACATCTTGAATATATAAACACCTGGAACTGGTATGATACCTCAGATAACACGCTCACTTATCTCCTTATCTTCTTTCAGGTTTGATCTTGCCAATATAGAGAAGGCTCGTTGAGTGGACTTGCCAACATGGCTGAAACTCGATGAGTCTCTCAAAGACATTCTGGAAAGGCATTTCCTGTGTTGTACCAGGCCAGAAGGTGCAGCAACTCGACCCTAAGGAAAACATCCAGCATCTGATTCCAACTGATTTTAAACAAAAAATATTTTCAAATAGGAGTCATCACCACTGACACTTAAGTAAGAGACCCTTTTGGAACATGGTTCATAGTTTCTCATTCAGGTCACGTCCGATCTTTGAAATCTCTCTGTAATGAATCAGAGGCCCTTACTGAATCCATATGGTGATTTTCTTCCTCCTCTGGATGGCTTGGACTGCTATTACATTAATAACATCAATCTCAATATTTATGACCTCCTGACACTGCTCCACTGTTCAAAAGTGCTTCCGCTTACTCCCGTTGCTAAAAACGGGACCTTGCTTTCACCCGGTGATAGATTTATCATCTAGCTTAAAAAAAAAAAAACCTCAATGTTCAACCTGAATTTACAGCACTTCTTCTACGATTGCACAGGCATTTTACAAATTTCCAGTTGGGAATGTAGCAGTGGACTGATGTTGGTTCAAACAATTCCTTCTCGTCATGAAAATCGTCTGAAGCCTGACAAGCTGCATGGCTTTTGGTGAGATAAATCCAAGAACAGATTCATTCTCACCCACTAACATCTGCTAATCGTTTGTCAGATGTGTAAATTTAGAAATATGTTCTCTAGTTCTTTCTGTAATCACATGAATAGACTCATTATTTGTGTTTTATTGATTTCATCTGACATTAATCTTACCCTATGGTTTTTTTTTCTTTTCTAAAAGACAGCACATATTGTCATCTTCTATTCTCTATTTAGTGCAAATTAAGAAGGCCAAGGGAAGCTACACAGATAACTTTTATGTTCTATTTAATTCCACAATCTGACTACCAATGAGAATTCACTTTAAAAAAAAAAAAGTAATGTGTAGGTATCCTTTAATTTACATTACAATGAACATCACAGTTATGAGAGTCAAAAAAAAAATCCCCACTACGCTAATGTACTTGTTTCAGCGTTTCGCTAGTGCTTGGATACTATTAAGGTTGAAAGTTTTCTCAGTACACCGGAGCCATGATCAGACTGCTTCCTTCACGTCTGAAATGCTGGCCTCCCAGGAACTTCTTTAATGACCTAAACATGTGGAAATGGCTTCGAGCAAGGTCTGGACTATATGGGGGATGTGGCAATAACTCCCAGCCAAGTTCCTGGAACGTGTAAGTTGTGTTTGTGGATGATTGTGCGTACAGTTCCTACAGACAAGCACATCTTGTCTGCAAGTTTCTGACTAGTAATTTGTTGATTTTCAAGGATCAGGTGTTTCACTGGCTGAATGTTTGGGAATTATGGCAGTGTGCATTAATGCATCCTCAACCTACAACGAAGATGTGTACATCAGGCCAAGTTCTTAGCTACTTCATACTTCATATAGAGCATCTCAAAGGGATCATATGACCGGCAGAAGTAAGAGTTCTGGTAGCATTTAGGTGTCAGGATCTGCGCATATAAAACAGAAATTTAGTTTGTCCTGTCATCGGTGTGGATATTCTGGATGTCCCACACCACATAATAATAGATAGTGGCTTCAAATGTAACAGTAGGCAGCAGAATCATCACCTTTTATGCCATATTTTGAGGTAATATTATATCTGCCTCATCGTTGGAGAAGTACTTCATTCACAGGCAATGTTAGCATATGGGCATCAGGATCTGCAGGCACAGTCACAGGTAACCTCTATTCATGGGTAACCTCTAGTTCTAAATAAAAGTTTAAACCATCAGTGGTGGTTGTTACCTACGTTTGGTCCCACAATCATTTTGGTTGGCTATATTGAAAAATTAAATAGTTTTGTATTTATTATTATTATTATTATTATTGAATTGTGTGTATATGTGTGTGCGTGCCCTGCGATGGATTGGCACCCTGTCCAGGGTATATGTACCCTGCCATGTGCCCTAAGTCTCCTGGGGTAGGCTCCAGAAACCCATGACCTTGTATACAGGATAAAGCAGTGTATAGACGATGAGTGGGTGAGTGAGAGAGATTATATAATAATAATAATAATAATAATAATTATTATTATTATTATTATTATTATTATTATTATTATGTGGCTTTTTTTTCTGAAATCGATGTCTTGCTATGGTACAGCTACCCCTTTTGAAATACCTTATACATAATAATGCATCAAATTTAATTGCTCACACTTTATTTGCCCAAATGTTTCTTACAGCCCTCAATAAATGTAGGCATATAAAAAAATACATTCATACAGCCTTTGACTTTCTGGAAAAGTGGGACACAACATACTGGCAAATGGTGAGCCTTTTAAAAAGGTCACCGATCATTACGCTGATTTGTGTTTTCACGAGGGGAAAAAATGAATTTCTTCGAGCGTTGTATTTTCAGCTGAAGCACTGCTGTTGTAAGGTTCCTCGGGGCATAGCAAGGCCCTAAATGGAACATGTGCTTTAAAAAAAATTACAGCTTGAAATGTGTTGGTGGAGGGGTGGGTAGTGGAGGGGGAGGTTAAGGAGCAGGCTCGACTGGATTTGTCCATAAACATTATGCAGAGTAATGAAGTGCTAAGGAAATTCAGATCGGTAGCACAGACCTGTAGAAGGAGTGAGGCACTTAACGTGAGGACTTTAGGAGGCTCTGAGAATGAATGCAGCATTTATGACGAAGAAATATGTGGGTTTTGGAAACGAGGTGAAGAATAAAACAGTTGGAGGAGATGTGTGCTGTTAGAGGAAAGTAATCAATGATGACATGATGAAGCAATGGAGTCACTGTTATCATGTTTTATGTGCTGTCACTGGAAACTCCTTTTACAAATATAACATAAACACCTCCTTTTAACATGGCACATCCCCTATACAATTCCCTGTGAATAAGCGGTTACCGAAGAAACGATAAATTAGCAAGTGAATTCATATAAACCTCAGATTTCTCACAGTATTCTAATGAGAGAGAGAGAGATTTAACGCTCCGTATGCACTTTCAGGCCTTTTTTGTTTATTCATCTCACCCCATCACCTGCTAAGATCCTTCCTGGATGATCGCCAGAAACTCAGCAGTGTTTGAAAGTGTCAAGACATGGCCAGAGGCTTTTACACAGATTTATACAAAGCAAAAAAGACATGCCTCAAGCTTACATTAAAGCACTTTCTCACGTACCCACACACACACACACACACACACACACACACACACACACACACACACACACACTTCATAATAAGCACAGTTGCTCACTGCTGGCCCAAACCTGCCACGGCACATACAGTATAAAGTAATGAAACAGCTTTAATCATTGACTTCCAAGAAGTATATATATTTTTTTGCTTTCATCTGAGTGAAGTAAAAGTGTCTTTCGCAGCAGTGTGACTCCATTGTGGCTGTCTGCGGTTATTTACTTTACTGACTGTAGCATTGTTCTTACGTGTTATGGATTTAAGCCCTCTAAATGACACAAAGCAAAGCAATTAGGATATTCCACAAGGTGCTCATAAGAATGAAGTAATTAAAGCGCAGAGGGCCCTGGACAGGATCGTATTCCTCATGGCTGAATGGAAGAGTGAACATTTCATTAGTAGAGGCACGGGGCAAACAAAGGGCAAGAGAGACTGGGAGGTGTGGGGGTATGGGGGGAAGGGTAGATAGTGATTAAAACACACAGAGGAAAAATTTTGAATAAGCAAAAAGAAAACAGGGAAGAAAGCTAAGATTTTGAAAAAGTTTCATTATATATGCAATTAGGAGCACATGGCCTTATACAGTAATAATTCCACAACAAGGCTGTGTAATGGAGCAAAGTTACGGTTATCACCCTAAAGTTTCCAATATCAGCAGTTTTACTGCTTTTACACAATGGCACAGGAATACAGAATGTTACCAAGATCAACACTATGAATTTAATTCTTTTATACAATGGACATTAAAGTCAAACTGTGACTTTTCATTGTGTAGAATAACAGAACACATAATCTGTATAATCCCATGTAACATTAATGCCCTTATTCCAGAGTTTGACTAGTGCTTGGATACCATCAAGGTGAAGAGGTTGCTCAGTACACCAGAGCCATGATCGGATTGCCTACACTGAAACACCAAAGTGCTGGCCTCCCAGGAACTGGCCAAATAATAATAATGGAAGTGGTATTGATTAAGGTCAGGACTGTACAGGTGATGTGGGAAAAACTCCCAGACAAGTTCCAAAAGCACCAAAAGTGGTGTCGGTGAATGATTGTGTGTAGAGTTCCTACATTCAGACCGTTGCATATTTTCCACAAGCTGGTGACAAGTTATCCACTGATCTTCAACGCTCAGGTGTTCCACTTACTGAATAACATGCACGGGAATGACTGCAGTGCACTCCAAGCCACTTTGACCAGGATTGTCATTCACAGATATATGGCCTCTCTTAAAACTTTACATTTAAAACTGTTAAATATCTAAGGGTCTCAAAACCATACTCTGCTTGTAGTCTTTTGTAAATATTATGTAATGTAAATGTATTTTTGTCACAAGTCCTGGTTTGATTTGAACACCCATTGTAGTTACAATTAAAGTTGTGTAACTTCCACAGTTCTCTTACCAGCACCTCTCTTTTTTGCCTCTCCCTCATTTATATTAACCCTCTTGCTTTCTTTAATAGCTCCAGGGTCTGGGGTTCAGGTCCAAGCTCAGGTTACTTACTGTCATTGAGTACTTGAGTTCTGTCCTCTAGGTTCTTTGGTTTCCTTGCACCTCCCAAAATGACTTGCGACTCAAAATTGCCCCTTGGTGTGAATGTGTGTGCATGGAGAGTGTGCAGCAAGGGACTTCTGTAGTTGGGTGTATTCCCACCTCCCACATAGTGTTCCTGGGATAGGATCCAGATCCACCACCAGGATGAAGTGCTTACTGAAGATTGGTGCTAAATGTGGAAACTTGTTTACTGAATAAAAAGAAAATTCCAAATGATGGCAGTAGCACATTTTTAACGGCCTTTTGCTTTTAGATGGTTACTAAATAAAGTCATGAAGCATGCTGGTTTGAACAGAAACCGTTACACCACCATTTCAAACAAGCCTGGGCTTTTTAACCACACTCCAATCAGCCATAACATTAAAACCACTGACAGGTCAAGTGAATAACAAGGATTATCTTGTTATCTTGTGACTTTTAAATGCTGAACAATTTGGATGTGTGCTTGACAGATATAACAAAAACATACAGAAGTACTGTACAAGCAGTATAGGCTAGGTAAAAGATAAAATGGAGAACTGTGTTTAGTCTACATCTTTTCATTGTTCCCTCATGATTAAACCTTGAATTTCAGCAATGTAGCTTGTGTGAAGCAGGCAGAAAATTACTCTGCCCATTGAGAGAGAGAGAGAGAGAGAGAGAGAGAGAGAGAGAGAGAGTTTGGATTCAGGCTAATGAGGCCTAAGTGGACTCATACCTGAGTATGTCCCATTCAACAATGTCTCTTTGTGAGCGCCTTGGAAATGGAGTAATATCATCTTTCCAACTTGCCCACGGCTCCTGAAACATGTAGCAGGAGCAAGCGAGCGAGAGAGAGGATTCCCATCTGTGTGTGCCCAGATAACCATCTGTAACAAAACTTTTTTTTTTTTTTAATTGGACAGAGAGAGAGAACAGGATAAAAAAAAACAGAGATATGGAGTTCATTGTGCCAGAGCCTGAAACATGCAAAGTGCCTGGAGAGATCTGACTCCCCCTTTTGGACTGAACTGCACAGCAGATCACAATGCCATGCACATTATATGTATAAATACTGAATATATGAAAATTAAAGCAGGTTCAAAGGTATATATATATATATATATATATATATATATATATATATATATA
>JAQMYL010000014.1:5264408-5278595 GCA_030014365.1 Clarias pachynema | reverse complement strand
GGGGAGGGGGGGGGGGACTCTCCCACAGTCCATCAAATTCAGAAATGTCAATCTTGTCCATTTCATCATAAGGCTTGCAAAAGGTTTAAAGAATGCTAAAGATATGTTTTGAATTTTTTATAGATTTGGGTTAACAATAACAGAGAATAGGTAAAAATTAATCCCAATAATAATAATAATAAAACTAATAGTTATTAGTTACCACTTTTTAAAGTAACTGGTGTCACTGCTGTAAATTGTGAAATTAATTCCAAGGACCCTTCCAGTACAGAGATAACCTTGCTAGCCACTTTAATAGGAACACTACTTTAATAGGTACTCCTGTTTACTACATTTACAATATATTTAAATTATGACGTTTGGCAGACGCCCTTGGCTTTTTTGATCTCATTACATATCAGTTGAGGATTAAGGGCCTTGCTCAAGGGCTCTACAGTGGTAACTTGGGGGTGGTGGGATTTGGACGTGGGGACCTTCCTATCAGTAGTGTAATGCTTTAACCACTAAGCTACCCCTACCCAAGTTTACTCATGCAGTTATCTGTCTAGTTTCATTTTGTCTGTAGCCTCAGGTTGATCTTCTTGGCTGATTTGAGTGAAACCCACCTCAACGACTGATATACCTAAAAGGTGCTTTTTTCTCTCTCTCTCACCACAGTTGTAAAGAGTGCTTATGTGAGATGCTGTCAGATTGAAGGAAATTTGCTGGCCATTCTCGTTTGACCTCTCTCATGCACAAGGTGTTGAAAACCTGGTATTTCATCATGCTGTTCAGACTTGGGTTTTTGAGGGGAGTTTATGGGGAGTTGTTATAAATAAAATCATGGAATATATTTTTTGTGATAAATAAGTGTACAGTATATGTGTATTTTAAAAGTAATCATTTGGCATGGCAAAAGAAAATAGAGGACAAATATTTACAGCAATAGTTCACTGGTCACAGTAATAAAAATAGCATAAGGATATAAACTGCACTTTAGCTATAAGGAGAACATAGCATGCATTTTATTTTTGGCCATCATGGATATATAGAGACCTGTGTGCTGAAATAGAGTGTGTCCTGATTTATACCAGCATGTGTGTGGGGGCTGATTACACACTCTGCCCACCATATTTCCAGTGGCCGATGAGTCACCCTGGCTAAGATCACAGTGTGATGAGCTGGTCAGAGCCCAAGCTGTGAGTCAGGGTGAAGAAAAACACACAATAATCTATCAGCCATTTAACTGCAGCCTCGGTTTAGTAATGACACGCACTCATTATCTATTACAGTGGTTTCAAGAAACCAATGTTCTTACAGACAGTCTGTTCTCAATGAATAAACCAACCTCACAAAGGATGCCATGGAGCTGAAAACGTAGTGACAGACATTTTCTTACAATTACTAATTCTTCTTAATTTATGCTTCTATTATAGTATACTGTATATCTGTATATCTCCCATGCAACAGTAGACTTTCATTATTTTGCCAGTTCCTCTATTATTTAATGTAATTCTCATGACCAGCTATAAAAAAAGTCTTGAAGTCATGCATAGCTACACAATAATTGCAATAATTAGATTTTTTTTTTTTTTTTAAGAAAGATATAACTGACCAGCAAACCACAAAGTGCAACAGCAAAAACAAATTTGGAAAGACCACAGCCATTCTGAAAACCCAACAAACACCAAATCAAAAACCAAAAACCAAAATAAATTACTGAAAATAAAATGTAAAAAATGACAGCTAATTTGGAAACACAACAAATTCTGATACAAGACAGCAGATTTTGAAACAAAACAGTAAATTCAGACACATCACAGCAATTCTGTAAATACAGAAGCAAATTGAAAGACACAATAAATTCAGGAAAGCATGGTGGAGTAATAGAATAGAAGTACAGTAATAGAATTGTAACATCACACCTTCAGGGTTAAGGGTTTGAGTCCCACCTCGGGTCTGTGTGTGGAGTTTGCACGTACTTCTGTGCTTGATGGATTTCTTCCACAGTTTTAAATTGCCTGTAGTGTGTTTGGAATTTGGAAATTCGGGAAAAGGACAATAAAAACTACAAAAAAAAAAAAAAAGCACATTCAAAAACCAAAAGCAATTTTGGAGAAACAGCGAAAAATTCAGAAACATGATAAGAAATTGCACAACAAGATGACAAATTCAGAAACATCACAGTAAATTTGGAAGTATTACAACAAATTCAGAAACAAAATTCAGAAAGACATCATCCGTTCATAAACAAATAAAAACACATTTGGAAACAATAACAAATAAAAAATAACCAAATTTGGATGAAAATGACAGAAATAACTAACACATCAAATTTAGAAACACATTTAGAAACAACTAATTTGGAAAAGTTGGAAAATTCATCTCAGTCTGAGACGTTGTGGAAAGTGGCAATTAAGGCTTTTTTTTTTTTTTTTTTTACATTTATTGATTTATTTATTTTAGTTGTAATAGTCGTACGCCATGTTCAAATTTCTATATTGTATTAAAGTTTTGCACATATGCGCCAATGTGCATTTACTTAACAATGACGTCTATACTGGCTTTTTCTATAGACAGTTGCAAGCATGCCAGGATTTCTCATTAACTAATTACTAACTGCTTCAAACAAAACTATATGATGTAATGCCATAAACACGTTTTTAGTCTAGTGAAAATATCTTAAAAGATGGAGCCACATGGCGAAGTGTTTCTCTTGGCACTGGTCAAGTATTACGGAACAGTTGGGCAAAAAAATCCATACTTTTCATATCAACACATTTTAATTTTCCTTTCAATCAATCAAGTCATGTCCGAAGGCCAAAGATTGTGTCTTAGGTTTGCATTGGTTGTGTGAGGTTTACGTTGCTAAGAAGAAAAAGATGTTAATGACCACTAATGACCATTGTGTAAAGTTTAGAACAAATGAAAACATTTTTTGTTAATCATTACTAAACAGCTGCTGGTGTTTGTATGTATGGTGCACATAGCCAGGATCTCAAATTCTGTGTCGTGCTGCATTGCAGTGCCTCATTACTGATTATTTTCTTGGTTGGAAAAGTGAAAAAATAAAGGAGACCATTTTAGTTCACTGACATACAGACCCGTTGTGGCCAGAGTTTAATTATCTGGTTCCAGTGCTGGTGTCAGGGTTTACTGAATTTCATTACAACACAATATGTTTGTTAACAAGCCATGTCTGCTGAGACGACAGTTATGTGCATCAAACATGTGTTGCCAGATTGACCCCCATTTGAGCTTCGTGGCCAATTTATGTATTACACATACACAACTGCAAATGGTGTTGAAAAGTCAAGTGTATTACTTCACATGGAAACTATGGCTGTTAATGGTCATAATATGATATCTTTCATAATCAAGATTAAGCATGAAATAAAACAAATAATACTGGGTAATTGTGTGTGTGTGTGTGTGTGTGTGTTTTGCACCCTGAGTCACAGTTTGGGCTCTAACCAGCTCATCACACCGTGATCTTAGCGAGTGAGTCAACGGCCTTCGGAAATATGGTTGGCAGAGCGTGTAATCGGCCCACATGCAGATTGGTGCCTACCAGGACACATGTCTGTTGGACGTTTGGAGCACTCAGTAATGCGGGAAAGCATACATTGCATATATATATATAATATATTATATATATATAATACTGACCATAACAATGGCTCTTCAGGATACAAATCTTGCAGAGAGAACGTAATTTCAAAACTGCAGGTCATTAGATAAAAATACAAATTCATTGATTAATTTGGATAATTTATTTGCTTTTATTTTTTTAAAATTACACCACAACCCTGAGAATCAGTTACCAAGAAAGCTGTAAATGTGCCATGTTGACCATGAGCATTCATTGGTCTTTCTTGGTCCGGCAAGCTTCATATCAGACTGGCTACTTGGCTCACATTACTCATGTGACTTTTTTGATTTTTCCAATGCACTCCTCTAGTTCCAACTAAACGTCCGTAAACAGAAAAAAAAAAAAAGCATCTGTTCTTTCTGAGTAATGTTTAGTGACATCCTTACTATATGTATGCAGTCATCAATTTACACCTACTATATAAAGTACATATATAAACTGACAGCTGACTGAACAAGGTGACAGTACTTTTCTACTTCTATTTAAATCTAATCATGCATGAGGATCATAGTGCCAGAATATTTTTCATGGAAATATTTGGAGAAGCTAAAGATGCAAATCTTTTCCCCACACAGATTAGCGCCAGAAATACCTCATCCATGATATCTAGAGATTTCCACATGCAAATGACTGTGAAGAAAGACGGAGAGAAATTCACCCGAGTGTTATCGGTATCATCTCCAGAGGCAAAAGTTCCACACAAACAACCCTTCTTTGCACCTTGAAGCATCACGTTTCCCTCCTCGTCATTATCACCACCATCATTATCGTGTGAACTTGATTTTAGAGGATAAGTCATTTTTACTCAGAGAAAGAAAAAAAAACCAAACGATCACTGCATCTTATCCTCCCTCACAAACTTTAATTGGGCTTCTCAAAGACTGACAATCTGCCAAGAAAACCCATCACAGATGATGCCGCTTTCTGTTCGTGCTAATTAATTAAAAACAGCTAGAAGCCTTTCTACAGCACTCAGGGGAGTAAATAAGCTGAACGATTTTGCATTTACACGGTTAAAAACACATGCTGTATCACTGGTACTAAGATATTTTTTTCTGTATGTGAAAAAGTGTTATGTTCAGCAATCCACTACACTTGATACAGTTATAATCATGTGCAGTGTCACGAACATCTGGTGAGATCAAACAAAATAGGCATAAAGATTTTTCTAACAGCAAGTGTAGAGCTCTTAGGGTTATTGGGGTGCCAAAACATTTACGTTAAATAAAAGAAAGTTGTTAGGCTGGCAATAGCATTAATTATGATGTAACAAATATCACAAAAATCATTTGCATATGTACAGTAACACTACCCACTTATACGTTAACATTACAATTAAAAAATATATTTACTCACTTCTACTTATTATTATATTAGCCAGCTACTGTAGCTAGGTTTGTGCTTATGTATGTATATGTATCTTTTTAAAATTCTTTTACATTAACTAGCTATCTTTGAGTCACATTTTCTCAAACATTAGTCAGCTTGCTGATTCCAAGTTTTACTTGACGCTAGCTAACTGGTTTAAGTTTTCTTTAATACGATACGCGCCAAAATATACAGTGCTGAAATGCTAAGACGGACAATATTTCTCCTCAAAGAAATGAACATACACTTGGTATGCATAATGTAAGTGTTCGAAGTGTGTGTGCACCGCCTCGCTGTACACAGTGTCCATATCGTTCCCGCAGATTCACAAGTATATCCCAGAACAAAGGTTCTGCAGACTCCCACAAAAGGAGACACTTTGCTCAAATAAAGTTGACACAGTACACTATCAGAACGGCGAAATTTTGTAACAAAAGATAACATAACAATGTTACTTGGTGCCGAATTGTTAAATCTCTCTCAGAATGTGTTCTGCCACCTTTTTTAAGCTCGGGCCCTTTCACAACCACTTCTGTTTGAGTGAAAATAATACTCAACTATGAATACTTTTTCCTCCGTCGAGAGGCTCATTTCCAACAACAACTGCACAACACAATTTCCTTTTCACTGCTGGGAACACGGGTGTCTGGAGCTTTGCTCCATCGACAAATGCAAGATGCGTAAGTTTCAGTGCTGTATATTTTGGCGCATACCATATTAGCTAGCTAGCTTGGTTTCAGGTTTTACTAATATAATGTTAACTATGTGAATATTTTTACCCTGCAGGAACTAGCTAGCTTAGTTTAATGCTTTCTCTAACATTAGTTAACTAGCTTAATTTGGGGTTTCTCTAACAAAGAGCTAGCTTGCTAACTTGATATAGGATTTTCTCCAATTTTTCTTACCTAGCTCTATCTGTGAAGTGCTTTATACTCTCTCATCTTTTTCTTTGATCTTCATTTTCAAAAAGAATTATATCAGAGCTCTCAAGCTGTGAGGACTTTAACCACATTCATTACATTTGCCTTGGACTTCTTTTGACCTTCATTAAGCATTAGCATGTGTTAACCATGGCTGGCTGTTCTCTGACCCATGTCCTAGACTATAGTTGTGATATATTTACATCCTACTACATTAAACTACTCTATATACAGCTAATGGAAAGATTATTAATAATACTGATGGTAGTGTACAGCTCATGTGTCAGATATGTCAGATATAACAAATGCAGTTAGGAGGTATGAGATAGGAAATCTCATATATAGATTTCCTCATATATCTCATCTTATATATATATTATTAATGTATGACATACAGAGGTCAACCACAATTTCTTGCAAATTAGAATGAAATACAGCCTCTCCCACTATAAACTCAATATAAAGCTTCTACTTTAATGCTCACTGCTGGTCATTTTAAGACCAGTGTATATGTTCAGCCATGCGTGAAATCATTTTTATAGATCACAGACCAGTGTCCAAACGTGATAGAAAAACTGTGGCCTCTCCTGAACAAATGGTTAATACAGCCGCTCTGAGCAAACACCATTTAAACATGCATTTAAGTACACAAGTGATAAATTAAGCCTTAAAGGAACTATCTAACATAAAAAAAAACTATCAATAGATCTTTACATCTCTTAGATCTTTACATCTCTTAAACCTTACACCTCTTTCAGCAGCAGAAGTCTTGTAAGTGGAGTTTTATGGATTATTATAGGGATAATCCACTCTAGATGATGCATCTTGAATGTAAACGTCATTTCAGAACAATCACCTCCATTCTGTATTGGTCACTAACTAGGACAACCAGGACTATGCAGAAGGAATTTAGTTCTAGCTGACTTGAGTTTTTGATTTATTCAGTCAATAGGAGGATATCTGACCCAATATGAGAAACCTACAATAGCTTTTTGGACACCTCCAGGCCATATTCTATTTCATAACCCATAAAATGCATATTGGTTTCTATGATGTCTATAACATGCTGTGGAATCTTGTAAAACTCCGATATTTTATTAGTTGCCAGTATTGGTGAGGTCATAACCATCACTGTCTTCAAGGCCTCCACCTTCATCAGTTTACCCACTTGTTTCTCTAGCATCGTTTTTATAACCACTTGTAACTCATCCCATACAATCAGTCTCTGTGTATATAAACACATCAGTCATGAAATTGCTAAGACTGGTGTGTGTTTTTTCCTGTGTTATTAAGCCTTCTTCATTTGCCCTCTTGCTTGCTTGCTTCTATGTTTGACCCAATTTATCCATCTTTTATTTACACCCTGGCTTTTGAATTACGTGCCGATTCTTCATTAGCAACATGTCCTTCTGAAATATCTCTTTTGTAATATAACACATGAAAGGATTCATTATTTACTTCTAAAACAACTTATTACATTTCTCTATAGTATTTTACTTTGTCTTAAAACTATCATGAGTAAAGTACTGCAGAAGTAATAATTTTTTCATTAGCTTGTTGATGTCTTATGTTTGAACCAACCTTTTCCATACGCCATTTTAATCTCATAATGTTACCATGAACTCTCAATATTTACTTTCATTGATATATATATATATAAAATATTTGCTGATGAGGTCAATTTATAAATGCAAAACTGTGGAAAGTAAATGAATGATTCAGTCTAAGCAAATTATTAAAATGTACTTTATTTCTTCATGACAATTCCCTAGATGCAAATTGAGCACATGTTTGTGTATTAGTTAGCTCTAGGTGCAAAACAGTGTTTAATTTTTCAACTGTTACTGATTTAAGAGGAAAATGTACAACAAAATGCAACACTTAGTTTGCACCCTGCAACTTCAAAAAAAAAAAAAATTCTAAATTGTGTCCTTCTCCAAACCAATTAAATTCCACAGTAAAATTAGTGGACCTAAATATGGACATGGACAAATCATGCAAATGGTGCACAAAATGCAGCAGATAAGTAAACAGATCGATTTCAAATTAGCGAATGAATGATGGCGGGACTAAATCTTTCCACACTCTGTTGGACTGAGGTGTCTGGTAGGTGTGAAAGTCTGGATAGTTCTGAAGGAAGAGTTAATTCTTATACATGACTGGAGAAAGCAAAATCAAGTGAAACAAAAGTAATTTAAAAAGTCAACAAAAGTTAACACACACAGTCATCAAAAGTTAACGCAAGATCCTTGCCGGATTAGGTTCTGGCTTCGGTCCTGAGCTTGGGTTATTGCCTGTGTGGAGTTTGCATTGGATTCCCTCTGGGTTCTCAACTTCTCTCCCACCTCAAAAGAACATTAATTCAAAGGTCCAACCTTAGGGACTTAAAGTAAATAGTTAGAATGTTAGTAAGAAAATGAACATGGAAAGGACTGATTGAAAGCACACAGGGACGTGCAATGTTGCATGATGTCAGACTGGCTGAATGGATCTTTTCGACAGTTCTTAATGAGGTGGAAATAAGATGCAGGTGTTACTACTCTGGTGAACTGGAGCACTGGGAGAGGACTGCTGAGAGGGAGCACGATACACATTGGAGTTCATTACACGTTCATTTAATGCAACACTTAGTTTCTGTCTACACATATACAGACAATTTTAAAAAATGAGTTTGAGTTTCCTATCCATGCTGCCAATATTGTCATGCCTGCTGACAAGGTTGTTATTCTATTTTTGTAATTTCTTATTTCATGACATTTTTTTAAACGTAATATCATGTTGCCTAAATACACTCTCAGAGGGAAGCTCTAGGATTAAAACTGAAAGAAATTGCTGTACTTCGCTTGGAGTTATGGCTTTGGTGCTACAAACCGCAATGGCAAGCATTTACTAATAGTCTTTGCATAGATATGCTGTTTGCATGGATAGAATTTTCAGTTAAAAATGGAAGGAAACAAAACTATGTTTTCAATAATACAAACATATGCATGTGGATGCAACCTAACATCCTTGCAGCAGTGTTTCATGATCCCTGCAAACACAACAATGATGTTCAGTCACAATGTACTGTATATATAGTGGCTTGCCATAAGGTTAAAACCATTTACATCAAAACCACCTAGGATTTTGGTTCCCCTTGTGGCCCCGGTGCAGATCTGGCCCCTCGAGACGTAGCTCTGTAAGGCCTCTGAGGGTGTTTTTAATGTCTGGCACCAGAATGTTGGCAGCAGATTGTTTGGGTGCTGTGGGTTGCGGTGGTTTCTTGCTCCTTGTTTGTCTGACACGTCCCATTTGTCCTCATTGAGACTGGGATGTGGGGAGTTTGGAGCAGCCTGTGTCAGCAGCCTTGGACACTTTGCCTGCTGGGCCCTGGTGCACTGAGTGTTCTGCACCCCTTTCTTTTGTGGGTGCCTTTCTATCACCATTGACTCTTCTATTCAGCTGCATTGGCTTTTCTGTGGGATCAGACTAGACAGGCTGGGATTTGGTCCCCACAGGCATGGATGAGCCTTGGGTGACCGTGATCCTGTCACCAGTTTACGGGTATATAATAGATCAATGTTATTCAACTCTATTCAACTTAATGTGGTGTTGTGATTAATTGGTATAAATTTCAACATCCTTAATGTGGTGACCTCCACTTGTCCTTTTGGTTGTTTCTCTGATTAATGAGCTCTTTACCTATGCACTGACTTTCAATTTACAATTTTCAATGCACAACCACATATGTCCCATAATCATACACTCTTCAATTCAAATAATTCTTTTGTTGCTGTTTTTTTTTTTTTAAAATAACCAATGCATTTATAGAATTCAAATTCTCTGCCCACTGTAACTTCTGATTCTTGTTCTTGGCTGACATGTGGTCCTCTGCTGTCCCATCCACCTCAAAGTTTGAGTTATTGCATTAGATGCTTCACACATTATGGGAAATTTGGGAACTCCAATTAGCCTAACCTGCAGGTCTTTGGATTGTGGGAGGAAACCGGAGTACCCGGAGGAAACCCACCAATTCCAAGCTCACAGAGACGGGAGGTGCAAGGCGACAGTGCTATCCACTACGCCAGCGTGCTCATGTGATTGGCTAATAAGATAATCACGTAAATGAGCCAAGGGTTAGGTGCTGATTGTATATCACAATTAATTCTGTTTCAGTTCCTGTTTGTAATACTATAAAATATGGAAACGCTCAAGCCAGGTTTAAACCCAAGCACCAGACCCAGATGTTGTCATGTCGGACTCAGATGGGATTATTCCGTCTATCATCTAAAATTAATATGCACATAGATTTAATAATTAATATGGGTATATTGATATTCATGCATCTGGATCAGATTGCACATTATATGGGATTGTACAGGTTAATTATTCACATGCAATTCAATTATTCATGCTCTCACTACAACAGACATCAGCTTCTGCAACAGTGATGCTCGAGCTCTATGTGGCACTATAGCTGCTGCAGATAAAGCCAGGATTAAATGAGAAAATATTGCTCTAGTATTTCCCTGGGGGGTGACAAGTCAGTTGTCCTCTATCTGTCTTTTATTCCTTCGTTTTTTGTGAACTGAGAGAGAGAAAGATGAATGCCTCAGGAGTGAGCTGTCATATTATTGGGTAACCTTGACATATATGTGTGTGTGTGTGTGTGTGTGTGTGTGTGTGTGTGTGTGTGTGTGTGTGTGTGTGTGTTATTTTTAGTCATGGTTTTTATATCTTGCTGGGGATAAAGTTATCTGAAAGTTTTGATCTTGTGGGGACCATCTTGTGGGGTCCTCAAAAGTATATTATGACAAACAAGTGTGTGTGTGTGTGTGTGTGTGTGCCTCACGAAAGTAGTATTTTAACAGAACAGCACTTATTTTCTATAGTAATCTTTATGTCATTAAATTATATCCTCGAAAGAATAGTATAAAGTGTGTGTGTGTGTGTGTGTGTGTGTCTCAACCAGAAAGAACCAAATGTCCTCTCAATCACCTGGTCCTCACTAAATGTAACAGAGCTTTTACAAAATATTCGCGAAAAGATAGTATAGCAAATGTATGTATGTATGTGAGTGTTTGTGTGTGTGTGTGTGTGTACGCACACATTCACTCGCGCGTGCAGCCCTGTGCAGCAGGATGAGCGGTTGTGTTATGCATCATCTCCCTGCGTCTGCCAAACCTCCTCCTTATGAAAGGAATCCTTCATGCATCGTTTACGCTATATAACACCTCATTGACACCTGCATCGTTACGACTCAAGATAATGGGCTCCCTCCGATCGTACTATAATGTATTGTAAGGTTTTAGAGTCAAACCATCTTTCAACCATCACTTTGCAAGTTTCTCAGTAACAAAACTAGTGGCATTTTTTTTCTCCTGCCTTCGAAACAAAAAAAAGGAGAACAAAACTTATGCAAACTAGTGTAATGTAAGTGACAACAGGAACTAACTTTCAGACCATTTTCTGTAAACCCTAGAGATGGTGGTTTGTGTGTGAAAATCCCAGTAGATCAGCAGTTTGGGAAATATTTAGTCCAGCCCATCTGGCACCGACAACCACACCATGCTCAATGTCACATAAATTTAAGTATTTCCTGATACTTTCTGATGCTTTTTAAACTTCAGCAGATCATCTAGACCATGTCTATATACAGTACTTAAATACATTGAGTTGCTGCCATGTAATTGATGTACCTAATGAAGTGGCAAAATGTATGTAAACTTAACATAATATCAATATGTAAAAGCTACATGAGGTCATTTTTTTCTTTTGGTATGTGTCCGTTTCTTCATTGTATCACATTGTCTCTAGTCATGCTTATGATATAGTCATAATGCGATAGAAATATGCATATAAGCACACATTTTTTAAATTATTTTGTATTAATTTTTTTTACAGTAGTTGGAATAAAACATTTATTTGCTCTTCAGATGTCATATACATTGTTCATTAGCTTTATTACTTATTTTTAGTTTCATTTCATGTTTCTCCAATGTTATTTTACCACTTTGTGTACACAATTTTAGCTTTTATTTAAAAAAATATATATATATTTTAATTATATTTACTATTTAATACCCCTTTGGGTGACACAGTGGCTTAGTGATTAGTATTGTCGCCTTGCACCTTGGTCCGGATTCAATTCCAGGCCAGGTCCGATTCATGCCTCTGTGTGCATGGAGTTTGCCTGTTCTCTCTGTTCTTGGTGGGTTTCCTCCGGGTACTCCTGTTTCCTCCCACAGTCCAAAGATATGCAAATGTCACACAATAATGTGCCCGTAGCGTGTGAATGTGTGTGGCCTGTGATGGATTGGCACCAAAGTTTTCTGTGCGATAAATAAAAAAATAAACAAATAAAATAAAGTTTATAGGAAGCACCAGGTTTTCTTGCATATCATTAATAACATGTCTATAGGGTTATCCCACATAATATGACTCTGGATTGCTGATAAGTTCTGCCAAATATATATGCATCTATCAAACAGACAATAAAATAAGACACAATGTAAAGGCACACCTTAAACTGTTCGATTTTAAAATCCTGCAGGGTGGTAATAATATACGGTACAGTATGTCCAAGACAGATGCTAGTTTATGCCACAATACACTTACAGCCGGCCCAGACAGGTGGAGGACAGAGTAAAGGTACAAAGGACCTACAATTTTCACAATTTTATTAGCCCCAGGTCCAGTTGACCCGAACATTCTCTATGTAATATAAATGTGTGTGTGTGGGGGGGGGGTGTTTATATAATACTGTTTATTATATAGATGGTGTACACCTGTTATAACATAAAATATTCTATAATGGATCACAAACTGTATGTTGCATTTTATACTAAAACTACAACTGACAGAAAAATGCTTTAAAAATGTTTGCTGATGAAGTATTTTTTAACAAGACAAAAAATCAGCAAATAGATGAAATGAGTTAAAACATTTGTAAGCAATGTGTGTATTATACATTGAAGATTGAATAATATTAACCCTTGTGTGGTGTTCATATTTTTGTTATTCAGTCAGTGTTCCGGGTCTGGTGGACCTGCTGCATTTTCTAGTTTTTAATTCAACACAATCAATTTTGTGTTAAAATACTCAACAGATTTTTAATTCATCCTGACTACAAGCAATATACACAGGATATATGGTTCATATTGGCCCTTTACCTTTGTTAGATCACATTTATGAGTTAAATTGCTATTCGTTTTTTTTTTCTTTTTTAATAAAATGTAATAAAAAAAAGATAAATTATCAATATGAGTGAAAAAAGCAACAGATTTACAAATTAAGCAAATATTGATTTTGATTTATGTGAACTTAATTAGAAGTTTAACCCTTTCAGGCCATTTTACACAACACAAGCTGAACACACCAGACCCACATTACCTTTTCATACCAGCCTGTACAACACATGAGGGGCGGAGTTTTACTGTGTATGTGTTTCATATGTATCTGGGACGAAAAGCTCAAAAGAAGACTTGACGTCCTGCACATGAGTAACTGCCATCCCTGTTGGCCCTGGTTGCATTCTTATCACATTGCAGGGTGGGTCATTTCTTGGACAAGAAGACCATTCAATTTCACTATTTTTTGACATCCATATTTCTTCACTTGCTAGCTGCTGACGGTTTTGTTCTGTTTCTGGAGCCGGCTGCTGATGGGCTGGTTCTGCATCTCATCTTTGTTCTGGAACTAGCTGATGCTCAGTCTCAACCTTTTCTTCAAAGTCACTGTCATACTCTGAATGTTCAGAAATGTGATCCTCTTCCTCTACACCATCATCAAAAGCATCTCTCTCTTCCAAATTCATTTGTAATGTCTTCTGAACAGAGAATCTTTTGACCGTCTTGATAAGTTGTGATAACGAGCCACAAAGCTATATTTATTTCATCCGCTCCCAAATTTGGGATATGAAAAATGCTATACAAAAGGAGCAAATAAAGATTGGTTCCCACAAGACAGAGGGTAAAGTGTGCAGGGAAGTGAGAGCAGACAGGTGTCGGTGCTTGAATTTTGCCACAACATGTTGTATGACAATGTTTGCGACCTTTTTCATGACGACAGGGTCAAAACACAAAACTCACACTCTCTCTCTCATACACACACACACACACACACACACACACACACACACACACATACACACATACACACACACACACACACACTTACAGCAGGCCCAGACAGGGGGAAAACAGAGTGAAGGTACACAGGACATACAATCTTCACACTTTTATTAGCACCCAAACAACCTCATGTAATATAATGTGTAGGGGGGCGGGG
>JAQMYL010000014.1:5215133-5216389 GCA_030014365.1 Clarias pachynema | reverse complement strand
GTACACATCGCAATATATATCGCAGGAAAAAAATATATCGCAATGTAATTTTTTCCCAATATCGTGCAGCCCTAGTTGGTTGGTCTGTAATGGAGAAAACGAAAAACCTCTAACCAACATGGGGTATGCTAATGCTATCCCTATGTCCCTACCACTCATGAGTGAAATAATAATAAAGTCAACTTTTGGTGCTCCGTTTGGATCTTGTCAAAATGAAGTCTAGCTAGTTTTAAATTAAAATTAATGTGAAAAAGCCTGTATGCATATCCTTGGACACCCGCAATGGTGAAGCCTGGAAACATTAGTTATCTGATGCTATTCCAAGGCAGAATAAGCAGAGACCTAAAGATACTTAGGAGATTTACAGAACTGTCCGACATCTCACTTGTTTAATCTCCTCACCTTGTGGCTCTATAATATGAGTAAAAATTTAAACTACTTTCACCCCTGCTGAGTGGGATCCGTCCCATATTAGGAGGCTGTCGTGTTTGTAGACATGTGAGGGAGACCTGTTTAACAAGTCACGGGTTGGACGTTCTCCCTGTTGTCTGTGGTTCATGCACAGAGCATGAGGGAGTGTGTAATGGATCTCACACACACTTCACACAGGGAGCTGATGGGAGAGCTCTTCAAGCACTTCACGAGTCAGGAAGTGCCAAATTGATGTCACACACACACACAGAGACAGACACACACACACACAGACACACACACAGCAGGTAAATTAGCTCTTCCTAAGCAGCACTCGGCTTCTCTCTGTGTGTCTCTGATGTTGCATAATTTCTCTGTCATTTATACTCAATTATATATTTCAACCAAAGTGCAGTTGGAGTCACAACTCTGCTTGGTCAGACGCTGCTAATTCATTTTCTGTAATAGCAGCTCTGATATGTTTCTTTTATACACGTTTCTGTGTTATGTGGAAGGAGTCTCCAGTGTCAGTGCTTTGAAGCTGTTCTGGTACTGATTTCTGTAGAAGGGGTGATTTAACAGAGCCAGTGCAATGTAAATGTAAGGCCTGCAGTAATCTTTAATAAATGTGTGTGTGTGTGTGTGTTGCAGGGTACGGAGGAAGGAGACGTGGACAAGAATAAGTGCTGCACGTTGTGTAACATGTCTTTTACCTCAGCTGTGGTTGCGCAGTCACACTATCAGGGCAAGATCCACGCTAAGAGACTCAAACTAGTGCTGGGAGAGCAGCCTGGCATCACGGGGAAAGGTAACACACACACACACACGTACACACACGTACACAC
>JAQMYL010000014.1:5202633-5210133 GCA_030014365.1 Clarias pachynema | reverse complement strand
TTATGCATGTTATAACCATTACAGATTGGGGAAAATAATCAATAAATAGTGGGAAAAAAGGAAATTTCTAAGCTGAAAATTCCACTGCAAATACACTGAAAGAAAACGTGTAGATATTTTCAATTTCAATGATGCTACTGTAAATAAGCAGACTTTCTCAGTCATGTCCATGTTTATATCTTTGCAGTCAACATGTTTTTCACCTTACTTCATCAAACACTGTAAGCTTGGTATAACCACATCCTTTAAATGTCTGCAGACTCTCATATATACGTAACACACTCTTTATTTGCATTTTTTCTGCATTTGGTATTATTGTATTAACATAAGCATGCCATTTTCATTTAAAGATATAACATTTTATCTTATATTTTGTTCGACCACCTTTACTGTAGCTATGATTGAGGTGCACAATTCATGTGTGAAAATAATTCCTCCTGCTCCCAGAATCCTGGAACCTCAAGGAAGAAAATCTCCATGGCTGTGATAACCTGGTCATTCAGTATATTCATCACGTCGTCATCTGACTTTATTTTATTCCCGCATAACGTTGATGAGTCTAGACCTGACCAAACGGAGCAACCTCAGATCATTACACTGTCTCCAGAGGCTTGTACAGAGGACACTATGCATGATGGGTGCATCACTCTGGAATGGGCTCAATCTGGACTCGTCAGACCACATGATCTTTCTTCATTGTTCCAAAATCCAATGTTTATGCTCCATAGCAAACTGAAGACTTTTTTTTTCTGCTTAGTCTCACTAACGAGTGTATTTCTTATGGACACACAGCTGTTTAGTCCCAATCTCGCAAGTTCTTGCGGAATAGGAAAATGCTGTTACTTTTATTATTAACAATAGCTGTGATTTCTAATGTTGATGTTCGACAATGCAACTTCCCCAAGCATTCAAGTGACCTACATTTAAGAGCTTTCGTCTGTTTCGGCATGCTCTCCACCAGTCTTTCACATTGCTGTTGGGTAAATTTATACCTCAGGTTTGTTTGATGGTTTGTGACCATCCATCTTCCTCTTGATGATATTCCAGAAGTTTTCTGGAGTATATTTTTAAAGCCACACTTCTTCCAAGAAGTTGATGGTTCACCACTATCATTCCAGGTTTTAATAATGAGTTGGACATTTCATAACTCAATTCTAACTTCAGACGTTTTCTTTGCTTGATGCAGGACAATAATTTCACCCTTGTGAAACATAAGTTTGTTTATTTTTCTTTCAGGCAGTGTATATTAAATTATGGTTACTCTTACCTTTTTCCTGAAAGTGCTAAAATTGTTCAGATTCATAAAGGTCATTTGAAATGTATGAAAGAATGTACGGTATACGCTTCTGGTGTAATAATGAAAATTCACTTCAATTCAAATTTTTTCACTCCTTTACAATATTGTGCATGGTACGTACTACATATTGAAGAATTTTATACCAATTGCTAGCCTTACAGACCTTACAGAGGATTTACTGCTGTTTCAAAGAGTAGAAAAAGGCTGAACATTTTCACCCACTGCCCAGACAAAACCCATCACGCCCAAGCAAACACCTCAGATAGATCATCAGTGTGGTGTTTGGCCTCCTGAAGGATGACACAGACTTGACACAGGGTTCAAACTCATTTCTGCACACTTCTCATCGACACTTCTCCTTACCTTCTCTCCTTCCGATGAAATACAACATTGTTTCCTGGAAACAACAGGTTCGCCTTTTCCTCTTAAAAGTTATGATATGAATCAAATAGCTACGCTTCACTACTAGCTCATGCAATATCTGCATTAATCACGATGCTTCTAAAGCTTCTATGGCATTGACCAAAAAAAAAAAAAAACAGGACCAAAGCTCATCAAATTCTATATTTCCCATTCTTCTTTGTAAAGGGGAGTAAATGGCACTACAATGGCACTCTTTCATATTCAGGTTCCACTGACTCCAAACAAGCAAATCAGTTTGGAGTATTTTAATAATTAAATGTCTAAGCGATCTGGAAACAGAAGCTGCATGTTGGTATAGAATGAAAAGGTAAATGTCTGCCAATTTCGATGAAATTATCTTAATCACTTTGCTTTCATTTCGTTCTGTTACATTGTCACGCTCCACCAAATACAGTAATCTATGTTTCCCTCTTGACTCTTGAGTTAATTCACTTTCAGAATTCACCATCATCTCATTCCGCAGCAGTTAACTACCCGAATTAAATTTCGCCCAAACCGAGTGTGTGTGTCATTTTAAAGTCTTGAAAACAATGGCAAAGGGGGAAAAATGCTGTAAAGAAGAAAAAAGAAAGAAAAAGAAAAACAGACCGAAGAAAGAAATCGCAGCTCTTGGCACGGGGTGCGATTATCTCAGTGGGATGAAAGGATATTTCTTGTGTGCCTGCTGTTTACGGTCGCGTCCCAGATTCTGTGCTCATGCTGATAAATGAAGGCATTGTAGTAATCAGCATGTGTATTGTCTACGTGATGATGGAAAAACATTAACTTTGTTCTCTAGTGATGTTAAATGGTATCAGAGTGTCAAAATTTGATCCCGGTAATGATTTATAATTTATTTTTTTTACTTTATTGGTTTGTAATGATAAACATATGGAAATTGCTAATCCTCTAATGTGGGGTCATTTTTTAGTTATTTTTGTCCTTGTCCAATCGAAGACATGTAAAAATAGTGTAAAAATGAGAGTTCTGTATCGTAGAAGACGCACCATTGCTCTGCAAACATATCCAAATATGACTCATCGTACAACACAAAGATCTGTGGGAGAAAAAAAAAACAAAACAGCTACAACATTGGGCATTAGAACAGAATTTGTGTTTCCATGGCTTGCTGCATCATACCAGTCATACACACAACAGATAAAGCGAGCAGCAAGAAGCAGATTAGGGTGCGAGTTTTTTCACCCGCTGACTGTCAGACATTCTTGCTTATGCGACAGATTAAGGCAAGAGCTCATTATTTCTAGGCCTATGGCGATGCTGCAGATGGCAAAATCAAGCTGAGGACACATAATTCATAGTATGTGCTGGGAGAAGGAAAGGAAAAGGGAAGGGAAAGAGGAAGGCAAGAGAAGGACAGGACTCCACAAACATTTTAATGTTACCCACATACATTCCTACAAGGAATGGAAAAGAAAAAGGTTGGCTCTCCAATTTCAACCATAAAGTTTACTGACACTTTTGATTCTTTCTGTCCTTCAGAGGTGGCCCCGAATCCAGTTAAAATCCCACCTGAAAGCTGGCCACAGCTCAATGGGGACTCGGATCGCTACTGCCAGCTGTGCCACGCGTGGTTTAACAACCCAGGCATGGCGCGACAACACTATGATGGCAAGAAGCACAAGAAGAACGCAGCACGTGCCGACCTGCTGGAGCAGTTGGGCAAGACGCTGGACATGGGTGAAATGAAAGGTAATGCTTCTCATGTTCCTCCAAGTTCTCTGATATCTTCCCCCAAACTAAAATCATACCAGCCAGTGGAACGGCTACACAAACTGCTGCTAGGTTTTAAACTAGTGTGTGCATGGAGCTATGTATTAGTACATCATTCCCCGGGTGTTCCCAAGATCCGGACCCAGAGTGAATAAAAAACAAACAAACATATGTTCTGTTTTATTTATTTTCATTTTTATTTATTCCAGTGTAGAAACATTACGTTATATTAGTAGCATATTACCTGAGGGTGTTTCAAGGACTGAATGTTCTCTTACATGGAGTCCTAATCATTTATTTATTTTACGGATCAGACTTTTTTATTGTGGAAATCACAACCATCATTTACGACCATGAGATTTAAGATTTTATTTTGGTGCCTTTTTACTATACGAGAGAAAACATGTTAAGCAAATTGTCCATTATTATAAATACATTACTGTTCTATTTGATCTATGACCAAATAAAGTTCGTTATCATGAGAAAGTAAATTTAATGTGTTAAAAGCCGCTTAGCTGCATGCTTAGCCAGAGCTTTTTATTAAAGTGCTGGTTCCCAGCTACAGTGATATTTTGGCTCACATAAATTGACTCACATTTAGACATTATGCAAAGGAGGGAAAAGCACAAATAAGACACAAAACACAGACTGTGTTGTGCAGGTCAGAAGTGCCAACACATCAAGTTTTATAAAGACATGATTATAATATACACGTGTGTGTGTGATCATTTAAAAGATATCTTTTAAATGCTCATTGATACAGTACTTACAATATTCATATACTTTATAAGAACTGGCGTAGTGGTTAGCACTGTGTCCTTGCAACTCCAGACTCCAGGGTCTGGGTTCCCGACTTGGATCTCTGTGCATGGAGTTCTCCCAGTGCTCAGTTTCCTCCCATTTTGCCTGTAGTGTGTAAATGACAATCAGGCGTCGAGCGAGCAAACCGACCCCTTAAGTAGTTGCCATAGGAACAATGGCTATATCTCCAGAGGGTGGGGAATATCAGTCTCCCGATGCATGTGCGGGATGGCACATGGACGGACCAAAGTACCAAAAAAGTTCCCCACAAGCTTAATGGGTAATGGTGTCCCATAAGTGTTTTTTAACTACTTGTTAAAGTGTTCTACTAGTGCTACATTCACCTAAAATTTAGAAATTCCCAAATTGATGTAAATTGTAGTTTGTTTTCATTAACATTTGCATTATGGTGCTGAGACATGGCTGGAAGAGCTGGATCCTTCCTTGATGTGTTCTTGAGCCAAGTACAAAAGGTTTTATCATAGAAAGATTTCAACTGTATAGTCAAAAGGTCAAGACAAGTGGACTTCCTCGTGAGGGGTAAAATTACATTGGATCAGTGGTCAATGATACTTTCTTTCTTTTCCTTTTTTTTTTTAACTACACTTAAAATCACTTTTTCTCCACAGACCTTATCTCTGTCTGGGAACGGTTCCAAAACCCATAGTAGTCCTATTGGCCTACCTTTCCATCAATGCACAGATTTGTACAGGGATTTCCACAAAACGACATCATCATCATTACATGCCACAGTGTCTCTTCCCAGTGTTGGCTCATTTTGATGCATTAAAAGAATGAAAGCAGTTTCTAAAAGCCACTGAATTTCTCAACAAATATTATATCAATACTAATTTCCAAAATCACTCATCTGTTAGTTAGAGGCTGTGCTTCAACAGACTATATAAATGGTGGTGCTACAGTATAAGCAATCAATCCTTAAAATACTCTGCTAATAGACAGCTTCTAATTGTATAATATAAGGTTTGATTGAAAACCTCTAAGAAAATTAAAGGAGTGGGAATACCCACAATACCTTTATTTCCCGGTGGCTTCTATTGTGTGTGTGTGTGTGTGTGTGTGTGTGTATAAGGACAACCACCAGGTGCTAGTAGGAGAAAAAGCTTCTGCTTGTTTGATGTAGTTAAAATAATTTTCATCTTGTTTTAAGGAGTTTTATGATCTAATGTGAAGAACGTTGGACTGAGTAATGCATATTGGAGATCTTAGAATTTATTCAGCACAATCAAATCAGACTTGGTGTAGTACCTGCAGACTCTCCCCTCTGTGTTTGTCTTGGCTTGCTGTTTGTTCAAGGCAGGTGGTCGTATTCTCAGGTTGTAAATGTCAACATGGCCCTAATGAGGGAGCCTCGCCATCACAAATATCAATTAGTAATGATGTTGCAAATCATTATAACCTTTAAAAAGAGAGAGAAACAATAGTCTGACGGCTGAGCAACTCCTTTAGAGGGTTGCGGCGGGGTTTTGTAATTCGCCGGATTGCTGGAGGCAGTCTCATCTTTCACACAATGAGTGTACAGTCAGCAGCAAGATCAGCTTGTTCTCGCTCATTGTGTCTCACTGTCTGTGTTTTTTTTTCTTTTCTTTCCTGCGCATCCTCAGCTCTGCAGTGTCCTTTCAGTATTTTGTGGGAATTGCTGCTGTGCAGAGCAAAGATGGAAGGAGACTTTAAAGATTGCCATATGATAAAATATTCATAGTTTTTCTATGGAAAGACTCATGCTTGAATTGGAATTTTTGTTTGTTTGTTTTTGTTTGTGTATGTTTCACTGGGGGTGTTGCTCAGCTTTGATCCCCACCCATCTCTCTCCTTTCATTCGCTCAAATCATTTAATTGAGCTTGATCAAAGGTGTTAATGGAATATTTGGAGCAGATGCTTTTCAACTCCAAGGTTAAACAATTACAGGAGCAGACACTCTTACTGGGGTGCCTTACGGAAATTATGGGAAATTATCTTGTAGCTTTTACATCATAACTAGCCGAGCACAAACTCTCCTCTAACAGTTACACTGAAACTAACAGAGCAGAAACAATTTCATAGTCACCACACTGGAATAATGGAAGCAGCCTTTTACTTCTTCTGTGGCTACCATGAGGAAATTCTGGAAGCAGAAATTCTCCCATCACTACCACAGGAAATGAAATTATGAAAAAAAAAATACTGCACTTCTTCTGAAGATATTAATAATGGGAGCATAAATTTGACCCCTAGCTGCTACAGTAGATTTCTGATCACAGATGATCTTAATTGGTGTTAAAAGAGAAAAAAAAAATTTATAGCACCCACACTGCAATCAGGGGAGCAAAAGCACTTCCAAAACTCATAAACTGGAATCTGGTGAGCAGAAACTCTTCCAAGGTTATCACAATGGATTCACAGGAACAAATATAGTTACAATGCTGCTGATAGCGTAGAATTGTAGTATTGGCTCCCACTCTGAACTCATGGGAGCAGAAACCTTCCCATAGCTTCTTTAACCGGTCCGATTCTGACCACCGTTACGATCTGTGTTGGGTTGTTCCTGATAAATGAAACTACAGTAAGTCTGCTGCTGAGAGTTTATTGGCGTAACTACACAGAATAAACAGAATACAACGTTGAATTCTGCGCATTTGGTTTTCCGAAATTCCCCTCAGTGCGCTCAAACACGGTCCCAGGTAACATTACAATAAGAGTGGTCAATATAAAAACAATATGACACATTTACTTAAAATACAACAGGTACTCATCCAGACATACTATTTGACCTCTCAGAACAAAACATATGTATTTAAAGAGGTCCTATTATGCTTTTTCAAATATTATCTTTCATGCAGTGTGTCATGAAACATAAACTATCTGCAGTTTTTGTCTATAAAAAAAAAGAGTCGGTTCACATTCGCCTAAACGAGTCGTTAGCAAATCTATTTTTACTCTGTTACGGATCCACGTTACTACGTAACATATTTGCATAATGTCCGCCCACGTTCTACGTCACGAACAACTTGTAATGGTGGACCAGCGCTGCCGTTATTTGTTTGGACGAGAGAAGGAGAGATCGCTGTGGATCATTTTCTTTCGAAGATTTTTCAACTGGATTACCTTTGACTGGACATATTCCCCGGACTTCTCACCCTCCATCATCGGCCTCTCGGACTTCATTAACCCCGGTGAGACCGAACCATACTTGTCTAACACACATACAATAAACACGGACTTCGGACATTTTCCACTCACTCGCGTTCACATACACATACCGTTTATTATA
>JAQMYL010000014.1:5132855-5145351 GCA_030014365.1 Clarias pachynema | reverse complement strand
ACAAAAACCCCCCACACCCCCCCCCCCCCCCCCCCATTACAGATAAAGAGGGCAAGAAGGAAAGAAAGAATAAGAAGTTTCTTAATGCATGCTGAAGCAGAGTGGAACAGACAGCTGCTGATCTCCTCTCTTGTCCTAAAAACCAGGTAAAAAACACTGATTGAGTCTGGTGATAATACAAGCGAGAAAACATTAGCTGTAATATTATGGTTGATAAAACAACTGCAACACAACTGCTTATTATGACTGATGGCTCTATCGTGACTCAATGCTGTTGCCACGGGAAATGTCCACTGTAATGTTGTGAATGCTAAAACTAAGAAAACAGACATTATGACTGATAGTTATACAGTAGCATAGCTTGCATAATACCAGAGGAGAAACATATGATGGAAGCCTGATATAGTTGTATAAACATGACAATAATTCCCTTCTGTTTAAACAATAATAAAGACTCTTTTCTTGAATATTTCACTTAGTTTGGCAAGTCAGAATCTCATACAGGATAAGGAGCTTCTTCTCATTTCAGCACCATAGACAGCGGACTATTTTTAATCATACTGCATTACAATAAAACATTCCTCCAGGGTTGCTTGGATGCTTCTAGGTAGAGCTGTTTCTATTTCAGGAACCCTTTGATGTTCTTATTCTGCTGGCAAAGTGTTTATTGTAACAGGATGGTTGTTTGGCTTGGTTGTTAGTGCCAAACAGACTGGTTTCAGTATTTCAGAAACTGCTCCAGCACATTTACTATATGTGCATCGTATTCTATGACTTATCCAGCTTGACATATTCTACTCAGTTCACATCTCAGACTGTGAAAAAGCCCACATTGGGACATCCCTCCGTTTCCATTTCATCATTTATGTTTCCCCAGGAGTGCGAGAATTAATGACTCGAGCTTGCTGATGAGCTGCTGAGTGCCTGCCATCATTAATTGCAACAAGCTCCTGTGGCTTCAATGCTGACATGAAAAAAGAGGAAATGGTTGAAAGGAAAATATGACTGTAGAAAGTTGATTGTGAAAACAGACAGTCATGTTTGTGCAGAAATTTTAAGTGGCTACAACAGGACAAGTAGCAAAATAGTAGAAAATAGGAAAACAGCTGTTGTGTCTAGAACCAAATCAAAACACTATTTTGAAAAAAAAAAAAATGTAATGAGGTAAGTGGTAAAACTCTCGGTGGGGTAATTATCGACAGTGTGGTGTGATGCAGCTACGTAACTGCTATCATTCTGAAATACTGTACATCTCTTTCCTCTTCTGCTCATTGTGTAAAAGAAATACCTGAGTTTATACGATGCTCAGGGCTCGAAGTGTGTAAAGGTTAATCAAGTGTCCTCTGCATTAGCTCAGAAAAAAATGGCAGCTGTCTTGAACAACAGTGTCTGCCCAAAGGTCTCTGGCATGTTTACACTTTCTAAAAGGATGTATTACAGTATATAGAGCATGGCTGGAAGTCAAATTGAGTGTTTAGGGATGGCTTCACTTCATCCATCTGCAGGGGTCAAAAATAATACAAACTCGCCTCGAAAGCGTATAGAAGTACTATATGTGCGAAAGCGTATAGGAGTACATAAAGTCTGTATAGAAAGTTGTAAAAAAAAAAATGGTTATTGATCATTAATAGTTATGAGAAATGCAGACAGACAGACAAAATAATACCTTAAGTCTAGCATGATGCAAAAGTGTATCCCTCTAAAAATCTATGACCCTGTGTGCAATGGGTTTCTGTGAGGTCCAGATGTTTCTTCTTCTTCAGAATATTTAATACTTTATAATTAATTATAATTAGACATTTGTGTGGCAATGAACCAAGACTTTGCATCATATTAGACTGAACATATACAGTATTAGAATGGATGTATATTGAAACTTGGACATGGGAAATAAAGTGATAAAATGATCAAATGACAGGTTCCCAACCCTGGACCTACTGTATACATTGAGAAAAGCCTCTGTTACCTCTGTAAAAGAAAATCAGGCAGGAAAAGCTGGAAATGAATAAAGGGAAAAATTAATGTTCTAATAATAAAGTCTTTTATCGAAGTAAATATCAATATACCTGATCTGTCTGTTAAGAGGATGAACTTAATATAACTCTGTAGTAAACACATGGTCAGCTGAAGTAAATTTCATCTTATTTTTGTTTAGTAAAGTGAACAGAATATATCTCCATTTTGCTGAATTTGAACTTCCTGCAGAACTTTTATTTCCATGGCCATAAAGTGTAAAAAACTGTCTGTTTTGCCTTGTGCATAATGCAATTGTCTTCATGCACAATACAGACTAATTGGACTTCAAATGAGCACAAAGAGATGAGTATATCAAGGCCAATGTGTCCCTTGACAAATTACAGCCCACCAGTGGAGATGACAATCACCAGAAAGTAATCACTCAGACCGCAGACACAGTTAATTATTCACACAGGTTTTTAATCAGTAAGCTCATTTACTCCCGAACTCGCTGAGGGCTTGTGCTGAAGTTGTGCTGTTTCTCTTAACTGTAAAAAGTCTGTCCTCCTGCTTGTGTTCAGGTTATACTGTAACAAGAATGTTGGATTGGGGATGCGGTAATGAAAGGTAAGACCATATATTACATTGATTCATTTTTCAAATAAAAAATAAAAGAAATTGGCCACAACAATAGTCTGCTAAATCTCATTAGGCATTCAACTCAACATGTATATGTAATTTTTTCTACATGTAGGTAATAACTTTTTAATAGCTTTTGTAATAAACGAAGCAAAACAAAACTATTAATGATAGTTCTACAGCTAGTTAAATCAGTTTTCTCTTAAACGTTTTAGGATAGATATTTCAGTTTGTAATCTGACTCATTTTTTAATCAGATAAGTATCACTCATTTTATTCAAGGTTAAAGACGAATAATAGTTTGAGTCCCAACCTCACTAGATAAAAACAACCCCAGGACCCATGACACCATAACCAGGTTATTTTTAACCAAACTTTTTTTTTTCCTCAGTGTGTATCTGTTGTCTATCTCTGTTCCATCAAAAAGTTCCATATGGCTTGATTTTTAAAAGCAAGCAGTACACAAATGCTATACAGGAGCTTTAATATTGTATCAGTGATTAAGGTCATTCCAATGTTCTCGTAATACAGTTGGGTTCCTTAATATGAGTGTTGTGTTGTAAATTTATCAATTATTATGCCAAAATGTGAAATATTGCTGCTGTTATTTTACTTCAGTTGTCATGAGAGGCAATGTAAAGGCTAACTTTGCATGTAAATGTAATTTTGAATCACGCAGGTCACTGCGGACATGAGAATTTCAATAAGCGCTCACATTTTAATGTCTGGCCTTGATCTCTTTAGATTAAGGCAAATTTCAAACAGAATTAGGAGATTAGTGTTGACTTTTATCGGATGCTAAGGTCAACTTATGCTCTGTGTGTAACACTGTGCAGATTCCATCAGATAAAAAAATTGCTTAATAAAACGTCAAGCCTGAATAATTACACTGAAGACACGTCTGATTGTGGACACAAGGACATGAGGTTTTTACAGTCTCTGGTGTCCTAGTTTTTTACTTAGATGGCCATGCAGAAGCATTACTTTATTGTCTGTAACCTTGTAAAGGTCTTTCTTGCATGATATCAGCTTGAACACTATTCGGTCCAGTGCTGTTACCTGGTCGATTGATGTAACCACAATGTGTCATACAGAAATGTATGTTTATGTCTTGACCTGTAAAGACAAAGAAAAAACAATAGTGTGTCAGTGTATATACAGTGTATGTACAGTATATATATAATACCTTAGCTTATCCTTTTTACAGTATGTTTTCTTTACAGACAGTAATGTAAACTTTTCCTTCAGTCCTCATTTTCTATACCTTCCTTTTTAGGCTTAAAGGTGCCTGTTTCTGAATAAATGTGCTGGGCTAGATGCCACTGTAAATCCCCTTTTGATGATTAACTTTAAGGCAATTCTGGCAACCTTGGATGCATGAAATTAATTAGCACAACCGCAATGATGCACACGGCTGCATAACCAGTTTCTGAACACACAACTTTCCAATGCATAAATATTGATTTAACTTTTGAGATTCAAGTTGTCGACACCGAAGGTCTTTTAAAATGGCAGTCTGCAACGCAATCTCTTCAGAATGCCATATCTCAGAGGACAATAATAATAATAATAATAATAATGATAATAATAATAATACACCACTCCACTTTAGGGAGAAATAAAACACACTTCCTACAACTCCAGAGATTAATTCCCATCTATTCTCACAGCTTGTGTTTGGGCTGCTGCTTTTTCATCATCTTGTTGCCTTTTCAATGTAATACTAGCTGATGAAATTCACAATAAATTTGCATTCTGTCTTGCAAACTTTATTCCTGAAGGGATATGCAGTAAACCCAGATATCAGGCCAGTGTGCCTTTTTTTGTGGTGGTGGATGGGGGGGGGCGGGGGTGGGGGGTCTGTTTAGATTCCCAATTGTAAGACGTGTGTTCTTATCAGTGTTAGGGAAACTTTGTTCAAGGTACAGCTCCTTATTTCTGTTTGAAAACAATGGAACATACAGTAGTGGAAATAAAATTGCGCATCCATTCCATTCAATTGAAGGAATAGCTGTCACTTTTGCTCAGTTTTCTAAGGAACAGAAAGTACATTTTACCAATAAAGGTACTCATGGCTCACTGCTGTTCCTTTTAATGGACCACTGGGCATATGTAAATTTCTAAAACATGGAAATCTGCATTCACTACAATTCTTTATGTACCCTAAAATAGACTTTTTATTAGGATCTAAACTTAGCATACATAATAAAACATCTAATATGGAAATATAATTACAGCAAAGCCTCATATGTATGTGGCATTAGCAGCAAAAGAGGACATGTGAGATTTTAATCACAGCCTACAGCTTCTCTAACTTGTCGGTTTAACAAGCCGAGATTGATAATCCTACTCTCCAAGGTGGGCGCATCACTGGTACATTTGACATTTTAAAAATATCAGTTTACTCCTTAGCACAAGATGGTTCTTGAAAGGATGGTTTACTGTACGTCTCACACTATTGTGTTGTGTTCTGCTCAAAATGTCAAACCTCAAAGGGCTTTTTTGTTTTGGTCAGTGAAATACCACCATTCTGTGAGCAGTGGGAGTTGGTTATTCCCTCCAGCTCCAGAACTCTCACAACCTTAGAGCTCACAGAATGAAAAATTAGGCTCTTCAACATGAAGTAGAATTATTGCTTAATTTTGCGCTTGAGTTGGTGTAGGCATGGTGCGCTCTCTGATTCCAAGCATGTACAATCAACTTATTAATTTGGTCCCTTGATCCACATACTGTAGCATGGTGCATTAATGAGATGTAGGAGTTGCATGAGTACTATTTCAGAGATTGCAGTTCAGTAGTAATCTCAGAATAAATGTGCCACTCAAGCTAGGTAGGTAGGTAGGTAGGTAGATAGATAGATAGATAGATAGATAGATAGATAGATAGATAGAACTTTTGCACAGTACAAATACTCAGCAAGGAAATGCAGTTTAGTGCAAAATAGTAGTGTAGATACATCAGTGCAAATACTGTATTATTAATTTGCATCGCTCAACTGTTCATGAGGGCACACTTTGATATTTTTTTTCTTCTGAGCTTGGATATTTGTCCTAAATCCACAAATTTTCTTTATGATAAATTTAGGACCATATTTAACATTTAAATGTCAATATTTGTTCTGGGAAAGCTTTTTAGGTTATGCAAATTGTCAGGATATAAAAATGTCCAGATTTTTCCTACATCAAAATATATGAGATGGGGTTTTCTGTAGAGTCTTGTTAAGCACAGGGGGATTAAAAAAATATCTGGGATAGAAAATGAAACTAAATAAGATAAGCAATACAATGCAATTAAGAATAAATTCGAATTATAACAAATCATAGACCTTTTGCAGTCATGTGACTACCATGATGTAACAACAGTGTACGGTGGAAGTACCACCAACTGCTGTAGGTACATTCCTTGATAATTATGTTTGAGGTGTATTTTGGAGAAAAAAATAACAAAGATTACCTAATGATTACCTGTGCAATTCAGAGCTTTTGTTTTGCTGATTATTTTCATATACAGTACATTTTGATGGACTTAACTTATTAACAAACTTATGTAACTTATTTAAAAGAGAAACAAGTCCGTGAAAATGGATGAAGAAAGTAATACTGTATATTGATTTGGAGAATTTTAAGTCATCATCATAATGTGATTATCAGACGGTGTGCAAATGCGTGATTCCTCCTGGATTTGGTGGCATTTGCTAATGCGATAGCATTAACTCATTTACTGCTTCTTTTGCAAACAAGATACAGTACTATTGAATATGCTGCACTTTGCGCTACATAAATTATATACAGGTAATGTTACTAATACTGACATTATTCTAAATACTAGTGTAAAATGGAAAGCTAGTGCACTATGTTGGGTGTATAATTACTTATTCCACACACCAAGTCATGCCCTTTATGATGGGTTAAAAAGATTTGGGATTTGAGATTCAGCTAGTGTTTCTAGCTTGTGTTAGCTGTGAAGCACTACATGGATGGTTCAGAGGTGATTCGGAACAAATTAAAAGCAATTACTTAGAAAACAAAATGTTTTAGCATTGGACATTGGTCATGCAGTGGTAGGTTTCTCGCCTGTCATGTGGAAGGCTTGGGTTCCCACCCAATGCCGAAATTCCAGCCACTGGATGTAGTGCCAGTCCCAAACCCAGATAAAATGGGAGGGTTGTGTCGAGAAGGGCATCCAGCATCAAACCTGTTCCAAGCTGTGTATAGATGGGATGGTCCGCTGTGGCGACCCCTTGATGGGAACAGCCGAAAGACTAACAACAGCAAAATTTTTTAAATTATATTATCAGATATGTTTTCTGGGTAAAAGTACCTACTGTAGTAAGTAACGCCCCTGTTATTGTCTACAAGTGGGTTGGACAATGGAGGGCAGAGGTCTTGTGCCAAAATCCAGGTGTGTGATAATTCTTAGCTGTAAAGATATACATTGTAACAGCAAAGTTGGTTTAATTTAACAATATGCCTTTCACCCATATTGGTCAACAGATGCTGAGTTAAAGGGACGCTTTTTTTGGTTTTCCTAGTTAGAGGTCTGAAAGAGAAGATTTAGGACCTTTACTCAGATGCAGTAAAACTCCTTACTTATTTAAACTTATTTAGCATTAAAAAGAGTTTGAGAGATGCCTTTTTCTGATTTATATCAGGCGGCTGCAGGCTCTGCTACTCTAACTGCAGAGTCAGCTTACATCCAAATGGCTTGTTCCAGTGCAGAAATCCATAGACATCCATATCCTTCTATCTTTTCTATTGAGTTTTGAACTAAATGAGGGCTCTGGTGATAAAGCAGGAGTCATCCTGAGGCACTCTCAGGTCACACTCAAAGCTTAAGCTCCATCCATCAATGTTCTTTAATTCTCACCAAATCTGAGGGGTGGGTAGATGGAATTGGGAAAGATTTTGGATCTCAGGAGGTCAGCAAGCGGTTCCGGCTGCATACTGGCACTGGCTGTAAGCGTTTAACCTTGTTCTGAGAATATGCTGAAGAACTGGAAATGCAGTTGTGACATATAGACATGTAAAGAAGCTTAATCCACATTTTTCAATGGCAAGTGATAATCTCATCCACCATTCTGCCAAAACGCTGATTGATAGCATCTTCCTTACTTTCCACACATTTAACCATGATGTGGAAACTGATACTTCACATTTGGTCACCACTCCTCCTGTGTTTTTTTTTATCATCAAAAGAATAAGGGTGCTGACTCAACAAAATACTTACGCCTGCACCACTAATCTATGTAGTAGTATGCAGTACTGTATAATGAAGTGCAACTAATATATCAAATGAGCCATGAGACCATTGCATGAATCATTTTCACCGCATTTAGTTTTTTTTGGCTGGTGGAATAAATGAGTTTCGAAAAACCACTTTATTGTCTCCAGAGAGCAATAACTCAAACTGCACTTGTACTGTACCTCCATGGGAACATACAGAATATTCTTGAATCTTGAAGAGTTTTTGAGTATGCTCTTCCGTTAGAATTTGTAAAAGATTTACTTGCTTGCTTCCGTATTTGGGAAAGGAAGTAAGCTTTGTCAAATTTTTCCTTCTGAAAGTTTGAAGCATTATTACTCAAGTTTAAGTTTGGATGAAATAGCAAAATGTGAATAACCATGGGACTGTCTTACTGTAGATCTATTGAGGTTAGGACAGCATCCTGTACACCCCACCCAATACTTTTATGCAGACTAATATAGGTCTAGAAGAATCCTTTCCTTTTTCCTGAGAACATTTTTCACCATGATAAAGCTGAAGTTCTGTTATCTCTTTAGATTTGATCTTCTGAGTAATAAGAACCACAGTAGATGTTCTTGCCATAGGTTTTCTGCTGCAGTGCTGATTCAGTGGAGATAAAAGTGAAAAATGTCTCTAAGCTTCTTAGAAATGTCCTAAATACTCTCTCTTAGATATATTTTCAGAGCTTTAGTTTTATAGGCCATTAGTCTGGCACCATTTAGAACCTGGAGATTGAGAATACTTGTGGATCACTAATGCGGTCCTTTTGCTTGGGATGTCTTTGTTTTTTTCCAAAGAAATTATTAATAGTGCCCCAGGTTTGATCCAGAGCTCCCGTTTTGTGATCATTTACTCCGTTTTTTCCCCCCAGTTTTCCCCAAAACAGCTGAATTGGTTGCACAGAAACTGAAACCAGGACACCATGTTTTTCATGGTTTTGCAGTAAATACTACTGTAGAATAGCAAGAACAAAAAAAAATTACTAATAAGGGAAGAGGCGGGTCATACTGGGTATCAGGTAATATTGATTAGTTAAACCTTTTTTATTGCTGACATTTAACCCTGGTTCTGTCTTAGGCAAATTACTGCTCTTTATTTTAAAAATGTGAAATGTTTTGTTATATAAAGTTTTCTTTTTTATTTAATCACATTATGAAATGAATCAAAAGTTTACATACTAATACAGCTAATATTTGGTAGCATTTCCTTTAAAGTGTTTACCTTGGGTCAAATATTTTAGGTCTCCTTCCACAAGCTTCTTACTTGCTGGAATTTTAATCAATTTGTTCTGACAGAACTGGTGAAACTGAAGGCCACCATGCTCAGGCATGCGTTTTTCTATTGAATTGAGGTCAGGGCCACTCCAATACCTCAACATTATTGTCCTTAAGCTATTTTGGCACAACTCTGGAAATATGCTCGGGGTCATTGCTTTAACTTGTCTTCAGATATGTCAACATAAGCTTCCTTCTTCATGATGCCAACTATTTTGTGAAGTGTAACAGTTCCTCCTTGAGCACCCCAACAACATGATGCTTCCACTTCTAGCTTCACATTTGGGTTTAATGTTCTTCGGCTTGCAATCTTCCCCTTTTTTTCTCCAGACAACGATGGCCATTATGGCCAAACTGATCAATTTTTGTTTCTTTAGACCAGAGAACATTTCTCCAAAAAGTAAGATATTTTTTCCTTGTTTGCAGCTGAAAGCCATAATCTGCAGTGGATTATTTTATGCTGAGCAGGCTTATTTCAAATCGGTGTTGGTTTGTGGATATACAAACTTTTGTACCTGTTTCCTACAATGTCCTCACAAGGTCCTTTGTTGTTGTTCTTGGATTGATTTATGTCTCCTTTCTCAGCAGTATGATGGTTGGGTAATGGTGTTTATACTTGCCTAGAAATGTTTGAACAGGGAATTTCAGGCATTTGGAAAATGTTCTGAAAGATGAACCAGACTTGGAGTTCATCATTTTTTTTTCTGAGGTCTTAACAGATTTCTTTTGATTCTCCAATGATGCCAAAAAAAAAAATAGGCACTGACAGGTGCACTGAAGGTAGGATTTATATTACAGTACATCCACTGGTACACCTTCAACTGACTTAAATGATGTTAATTAGCCTATCAGAAGCTTCTAAAGCCATAACACAACCATTTTCAGGAATGTTCCAAGCTGTTTAATGGCACAGTCAACTGAGTTTATGTAGAATTTTGATATAATGATATATATAATATAATGTCTGTAAACATTTTTTTGCGAAAAATTCCTTGTCATACGTGAATTAGATGTTCTAACAGACTCGTCAAAATTATAGATTGTTAACGTGAGATCTGTGGCATGGTTATAATCAGTTTTAATGGGGACAACCTATGTGTATGTAAACTCCAGACTTCAACTGTATATACAGAACCAGTCAAACGTTTGGACAAAACATCGAATTCAGTTGTCTTTCCTGATTTGTATGTCTTTCTACACTGTAAAACATTACTGAAGGTGTCCCAAATATACAATTATCTTCTTTAAACAGATGATATTGAGATGTATCTGCTACTTACAGTATGTTCTGTAAAGCCTTCACAACAACTCTAATCTGAGGTGCTGCTTGTTAATTGGTGATTTCTGAGGCTGGTAACTCTAAATGAACTTCTCCTCTGCAGCAGAAGTACATTTTGGTCTTGCTTTCCTGGGAAGGTCTTTACGAGAGTCAGTTTCATCATCATCACCATTGATGGGTTTTGTACTGTAAAATCACTTGACAATACTGTTTTTGCAAGAACTATTCTAGAACAGATTACCTTCATGTCTTAAATTTACTGTAGACTATTGTTTTTGATGTAGTACATAATTCCAAGTGTTATTGCACAGTTTTTAAATCTCCAATATAGTCTAGAATGTATAGAATAAATCATTAAACCAAAAAATATTGAATTTGAAGGTGTGTCCAAACCTATATATATATATATATAGTATACACACATACTGTACAGTGCATATTGAAAAGTGAAACTCTATTCCAGAGTCATTTTCTAGATTTTTGATGATTATAGTTGACAGTTCACAAAAATCCAGTATCTAAAAATATTTAATTCAGAGTTTGACTTAATTGACTCCGAGTGGCGCAGTGGTAAAGTGCTCACCTTATCATCCGGAGATCGCGAGTTCGAACCCCAGGTGATGCTGAAACCTCTCACAGCCGGAGGCCTAGAGAGAGCTGATTGGCCGAGCTCTCTCACAGGGGAGGGACAAGAGGTACTTCGGGCTCCCACATTATTGACGGCTCTACAGCCAATCAGGGGCGTCTGTGAGCTCACGCAAGCAGAGGGAGCGGATAGCGCTGACCTCCGAGTGTGTTACGCCGCCCCCAATGGTGCGTGAGCAATCAGTTCGAAAAGATGCAGTCGGTGACGTCACGTGGGTCGGAGGAAACATGTGATAGTCTGCAGCCCACCTGACTGATTGATAGTAGAGGGTTGATGTGGGAGCCCCCTAGTGACGGAGAGGAATTGGATACGACTAAATTCTGGGAGAAAATCGGGTAAAAATCCAAAAAAAAGAAGAAAAAATTTAAATAAAAAAAATAGTTTGACTAAATTACAATTCACACAGTATAAATACCATGTATCTCTCAGTCGAGTTCAGTACATGCGTGGGGAAGACTGCTGACTTGACAGTTGTGCAGAACATGAACATCAACACCCTCCACAAGGTGGATAAGCCACAGAAGGTACTGCATTGAAGCATATTCATGGAAACTTGGCTGGAAGAAAAAAAAGTGTGGTGGGAAAGGTGCATAAGCAGGAGGAATGACGCAGCCTTAAGAAGCTTGTAAAACAAAACAGATTCAAGAACTGGGGGGAGCTTCACAGGGAGTGGAGTGAGGCTGGAGTCTTTTCATAATATTCACACACATAATACTGTATAACTTCCTATTGAGGCTGGACCATGCTAGCATGACCAAAATGCGGAGTGTGTGTAACAGAACATCAGCAAGGAGAAAACTTTTTAAAGTCCAAGGTTTAAATATAGACAAGGAGTTATAGAAAGGGAAATGAGGAAAGATAACGCAGTAAATCTACACACAGAGTTTCTCTGTTCCTCCATAAGTGTGTACAGTATGCAGGGTACTGTGTGAGCTGATCCGCACTTGTTTTGGTGTTGGCGCCCTGCAGGTGTGAACGATTCAACAGAAACACTCACGCTTAGCAAAGTGAATGCAGCACAAACAACAGATTAACTGTGACATAATAGCTGAAAAATTCATGTAGCTCAGATCAGATCCTGGGGAAAGACAGAAATGAGCGTTAAAGACAAGAACGTAATTAAAAAGTATGATGTTGGAATATTTTTCTTAATGTGACATCAGAGGCCATTAAGCATCATGGAATATTAAACCCAGAAATTCAGCTACGCAGAACACACGGAAGGTCAAATGTTGTATGCTGGTATTTAGTTCGAGCAAAGAGTTAAGTACTCGCTCCTACACACTTTCAACAGTGTGAGCAAAAATAACTCTCCTTTTTTTTATACCTGTATGAGAACAGAGTGGTTAATAAGGCTTTTTATGGTCTCTGTTATCACTCCCTGAGGGTGTGTGTGTGTGTGTGTGTGTGTGTGTGTGTGTGTGTGTGTGTGTGTGTGTGTGTGTGTGTGTGTGTGTG
>JAQMYL010000014.1:5092099-5108567 GCA_030014365.1 Clarias pachynema | reverse complement strand
AGAAACATTTTGTGTGACAAACATGCAAAAGAATAAGAAATCAGGAGGGGGGCAAATAGTTTTTCACACCACTGTATTTAAGTAAAGTAATGAAGTAAATGTTCTCAGTTACCTTCTAGAGGTGGAAGGTAACTGAATACATTTACTTTGTATTTTGTATTGAGTCAAACAGAAACTACTGGCAGCAAACTAGATTAAGAAAAAAAAAGTGTTGTGTTTTGGTGCACACAAAACATATTTAATAACACATTCTCAATCCTGGTTGGTCAGAAACTGTCGATTTGTTTTCTCTAGTGTTACAAATAAAACCTTGGTACACAAAAGCCCCAGCAAAAGCGCTCAAGCAAACACCACTAAATCTAATCTCCCTCTGACACAGTGTCTTTTTCTCTCTTGTGTTTCTCTTGTTATTTTTCCGATGCTCCTCGAAATCCTCCTCGAACAACATTTTTGTGTCTGCATCCAACCAAGCGAGCAGCAAAGTCTATTAAGCACTGACTCTTCCTCCATTTTTCTACCATTCTGCTGAATTCTGGATTCTGATTGGTTAGAAGGTATTGATTCATTTCTTTCAGCTTTGACTGTGGTGCAGCTGCAAATTCTAGGTTCATGTCAATGTGTTCATTGTAACAGGTCATTCATAGAGATTTGTTTGCTGGTTATTTCTGGAAGAAGACCAAATGTCTATCTGTTTCAAATTCCGGATCATTTCAATGAATCTGATTTGACTCAGCACACCAAAAAGAGTCAACTCCCAAATATCTCAATACTATTTGCTGTAATTATTTAGTATATTTTTGTTAAGTGATTGTTTTCTTTATCTAAAGCCTTTTTTTTTTTATCTTAAGCCATTCCTAAAATGTATTTATAAATCTAGTTATTTAGATTCAATATTTGATATCATTCACATGGTGGAGATAGTTCTTGTGAGACTTTGTCTAGAGTTTTTGGAAGTTTCCAGTGTCAGAGCTTTGTAACAATTTATGAAAGTCATAAACTGACTTTTTATTATTATTGTTATTGTTATTAAATTCAAGATTAGGAGAATCTGTAGCTCAGCAAAACAAATATGGCAAATTGTTTAACTTTGTTTTGCTTTTTGTTGTTAAATAAGCAATTAAATGAAATTAACTCACAATAACAGTTTTTTTTCCAGCTTTATTTAAAATGTGTTTTTTTATGTTATTTTTTTTTAGCTGCATAATATCCCAACTAACCATGATTATTGATTAACTGATCAACCATCATTTGATATAATGTACAGTAGAATGTGCAGTGTCCTTGGAGACCAACCTATTTATGCTAATTTATTCATAGTATAATAATATCAGGTTAAAGAATATTGCTTTGTTTTCATGTAGAGTCGCAATATGTTTCAGTAAAGTCTTAATGCTATTAAACCACACTTTAATGGGACTGCAGTGGAGTTACACACATGGCTAATGGCATGCACAGCTTGTGTTGCTTAAAATCTACTCAAGCAACAAAGGTTCATTGAGCAAAAATACAGCACACACCCAGGAATACCCAGAGAGGTTTTCTGCTATTTAAAAGGTTTGGACATGTCGATTCAATATACTGTAGTTATACTTTTATCAAATCAGAACATTATATGGAAGCAGGGCAAAGTGTAAAATAATGTAGATACAGGGGAAAGCTGCAGTGAGGGTTAACATTCAAGCATCAGAACTGGGGGAAAATAAGATCTCAGATCTCAAGCTGGTTGTACAAGCTCAAAAACTGTTAATCCCGTGGGATTTAGACAATCTCTGGGAGAAATTAGCAGTTTGAGAGCAAAATGAAACTAAATTATTGCAGTTTTATGAAAAAAAGTAGAACTGCAAGCTGATAGAGAATATTTTGTGCTTTTTTGGGAGATCCCAAGGGTCTTAACAACAACAAATACCAAAAAATTGTTTAACATTATGCGAAACATTATAAACAATACATAAATTGCGCCGCAGTATCTGAGTGAACTGCTAATATCTTATGATCCGCCACGCCTACTTCGATCAAAGGATGCAGGCTGCTTGTCAGTACCGCGTATTATGAAAACTACAGCTGGGGGCAGAGCTTTTTCTTACAAAGCCCCAAAATTATGGAATAGACTTCCAAATTGTGTTCGGGACTCAGACTCAGTCTCAGTGTTTAAGTCTAGGCTAAAATCCTATTTATTTAGCCAAGAATTTTTGTATCTAGATTTGCCTTAGGTAAAGGAGCAGATCTGGGGGACTCATGGACGTCGAGTATTATGGTGAACTGGTATGTTTAGTCTTCCTCACTCTCATTGATCACTCAGGTTTGTTGACGGTGAAGTTACTGGTTGACTGTGACCATACCTAAGTGTTCTCTCTCTTCTTTTCTACTCTCTCTTTCTCTCTCTCTCTCTCTCTTTCTGTCTTTCTCTGTCGAGCTCTACATGTCGCTCCTGAGGTGCCAGTGATCCAGACCCCCTCTGCCCCCTGGAGCTGTCTGACTCGTCTTGGTGCCGCGTTTCTGGTTGGAGATCTCGCCGCATGGATGCCCCTTGTGGTCTGCTTAAGATGCGTGTGGTGATTAGGGACGGTTCCACTTTGCCATGAAAACAGTGTTGGACTTGGCTGATGCAGACAGCTGTTCTCTGAGGACTTGTGTGATTGCAGTCGCTCAATAATTCAGGACTGGAATTTCCTTCAGTCTACCTGGGCCTCCAATATTTTCACATTTCATACAAATTTCCATAATTATCTTTTGATTGTGTAAAGCTGCCTTGCGACAATGGCAACTGTTAAAAGCGCTGTATAAATCAAATAAAATCGGATTGAATAAATGTCAGTTTACAGCATCATCAGCCTCCTCCTCAACCAGTTTTATTAAATGTATAATACACAATTTAACATTAGCATGGTGTTCAAACAACATCCAAATCACATAATGACCATATTACAGATATTGAGTGATTAATACTTGTGATTTATTACTGCTGCACTGACTGCAACATGAAAAATGTCTCAGAATGCATCTGAAAACCACATCTGGTTCACTCCTGCCATCCAAGAACAGGAACGTGAAGCTGCAAGGGACACAGCTTCAGTGAAACTACTCCTGTGAAGCAACATTAAGCACAAATATCAGGAAAAAATGGCAGGTTTATTTGTTGCAAGAATACATTCGATAACTCCTTATGGGTTTCACATTTACCAAAAATTTTTCAAAGGTGTCAACATGTTAGGTGTATGAATTTCTTCATTAAGCATATTTTTCATGATGTTTTCTTCATTTGTTTGTTTGACAACATTAAAAGTCATTGATAGCTACTTAAGAAAAGTCATAAGCTTTTATTATTACCTCATGGCTCTTTTCTCTTCTTTGCAATGTAAACTGAAATGAAATGGTAATGGGCCATTCCAGTGTTATATCATTTCCCCTTTCCCCCATTACGGTAAAATCGCTTTCAGAAAAGCGCCACTTATAAAGAAACCCTTATGCAGCACAAGCGCACCATAAAAAACGTGAAATCGTCTGTCAACATAAAAAAGTTACAGCACCCAGATGCACAGCCATCTTTAGCAGGGTTGAGATAGCAGACTTCAGTGTGCGCATATTGTGAGTTAATGTGCCACACTTTATGCCCATCTTGCTTATAAATAACTGATAATGAAGACATTGTGCTAACTCATATGTGCTGTGAAATAATAGACGCTTAAGATCATCACAAGTTTCCGGAGGAGACAAAAGAGCCAAAGAGAACTTGGAAAACTAAATATAATCCTGGCTGACACTGTATGAGCGACCCCAAACCTCATGGTTTAGATTGTGTTTCTTTCTAAGCACACAGTGCCCTCTAGTGGACATAAAAATATTCTATTATTATTATTATTATTATTATTATTGAAAAGAATTTCACATGGTAAAATGTTGACAAATTATTTTGAAATTGCAGATTGTTTGAGATTGTCCAAGACTGAAATGTATTTCCCTTTTGCAGGTGCCTCACTTTATAAGGTTGTCTATACCGCTTTATCCTGTATGCAGGGTGTCTGGAGCCTATCCCAGGAGACTTACACCCTGAACAGGGTGGCAATCCATTGCACACATACATACACAAACACTTGCTTAAAAAAATAAATGTAAAAAAATAAGGCAATTTTGAATAGAAATTCAGCTTTTAAGGAAAAAGTCACCTTTACATTAAAAGAGACATCTTTAATCAAAAAGTCAACTTAAAGTAAACAGAGTCAACTTTGACTAATAGGAGTCAGGTTAAATGAAACAAAATATAAGTTTAAGCAAAAAATAAAAAGATATCAGTTTAAACAAAAAGAGTTGAATTTTAGCTTTAAAAAAGTTGTTCAGGCATTTTTAAATAAAAAAGAAAATAAAGATTTAGTTTTAATAAAATAAAGGTTAAAAAGTAGTTTTAAAAAAAAATCCTTTTTCATTTTGTATTAGTGAAATATTTTTATTTGAGACATTAAATATTTTATTGGCATTAATTTTGTTCAAATTGATAAATTTGGTTATTATTAAGAATTCATTCACACTCTCAGAAAAAAAGGGGACTAAACTGTAGCATTGCTCCTTGCTACATGGACACATTGCTACATACAGCACACACTCATTGTACCTTTGTGTGTATCATTAACCTAGAACACGGCAGAACAATGAGCAGCACATCTCCGCAACAACGTTTTGCATACTGACACACAATTATCCCAAATAAAAAGCAATTATTTGGAACAAAGACTGGCACAGAGAAAAATACTGAACATGGAGCAGCATCCTATTGTCTCGAAAAAAAATCAAGTGGCCTCAAAAGGCCACTAGATGGAATCAGAGAGACTTCAGTCACAGACTCTAATGGACTGAAGGTCATTTGAGGTCGAAGTGGAGAAGTGTTTTCAGGGAAACGCTGTCATTCCTTTGATCGTAGGTTGTGATGGGAAGTTGCTTGGCAAAGTCGATTCACAATAATAGAATAAATAAATTGATAAACAGAGAAATCAAATCATTTGAGGTGAACATATTCAAAGCAGCTTTAACAATGTTGTTGTGGAGATGTTCGGGAAGAGCAGTAAACTGACCACCAGCAAAAATCTGCCATCCATTCATGTGCATTCAGAGATAATAAACAATATTACACATACCGTCACACTTGTTCAAACAGGACAGGTGATTAATGACTGAAACAAGCTCCATGCTATTTTTTTCTGGGCCAAGACCCAAGTGGCCACTTTACAGCCTGCTGCATAAAAGCTGCCTGAAACTTCAAGACTGTTTCTGTGCATCTGCTCTTGTTAATACAACAGAAGTGAAAGCTCTGTAAAAGATCACCATGTATATTTGTGCAAAAATGCATCATATGTTTCATCTTGTGGGAATAGGAATAAGAGAAATTAATCCTGAACTGCAGAGGATAAATGATCTATCAAGCTTTGGAAATGGTCTTAAAAAAAACTTCTAACCTTAAACAAACATGATCTTTTCCACATCATAAGCATATTCAGGATTTCTCAACAGTGCCAGTTATTATTTGAATCTGCATGAAAACAATGCCAGGACTGAAGAAATATAATGAGGAGAGTTTTCAACAATAGTCTCTTATTTAAAAAAAAAAAAAAAAAAAAAAAATGATTATGGATAAAAATATAAAAAATTTTATTTTTAGCCCATGTGAAGAACCATTTTATGGTCTAATACAAAACACAACCAGCAATATATTTTTGAGCCATTTCTATTTTTGGTACAATAAGAGGAATAGTAATTTTTCACTATAACAATAACATCATTTTACCATTTGTGATGGTGAAATATAGTTTGTTGTGGTAATAAAAGTTATTTTAACACCAAACAAAGTAATTCATTACAACTAAAGAATAATTTTATTCGAATGACTACAGTATTTGCTAATAGTTCTTCGAGACCCATAAATATTTTTCATATTATTATTATTATTATTATTATTATTATTATATACCTTCATAATCTTTTCATTTTAATTTCCATTAGCAGGCCAAGAGAGTAAAAAAAAAAGGCCTACTAATCTCTATCTATTCTACAACTCTATTTTTATGATAAATATTATGAAGTAGAAATTAAACAAAGCCAGAGATGACCTAAATGTTTCAATATGTTACATGATACAGCATGGCTTGAAGGTTCAAATTTACAGTTGACAGCAGATGTGTGTGCCTTCATGTTTCTTTAATAAGGGTAAAATCTAAAGGTACATCTATACAGCCAAAACATGATAATGGTGTCAAAAAGTATCTCACCTAGATGAAAAGTTTAATTTTGGATAAGATCATATAACACCATGCTACTTATCTACACCATGCTTCTCATAATGCTTCTTATCTCCTGATCCATAAGAATGCAAGATTGTTAAGATATTGCAACATGAATTTGATTACAGACTACAGATGACAGATTTTTTGCTTTTTGAGCTTTTACCAAAAACAAATTTAAGTCCCTTTTACAGGTCATATGCTTTTAGAAGCTTACACCAATTTTAGTGTCAATACTCATAAAGAAATCTGAATAATTTGCATTTTAAATTATTATTGTTTGAAGCGAGACAGTATAACACTGAAAAATGGCCATTTTGGGGCACATATAAAATCATCTCTCCAAAACGACTGACGTTAGCAACTTTAAATTTTTAGGGAAACAAGACTGGTCTTGTTGCATAAATTTCACAAGCAGCTTCTTTGGCAGACACATTTTCTTTATTATATGTTTAACAAAAAAAAAAAAAAAAAGAAATACTGTTATCCCCAATACTGTGTTTTGGCCGATATCATAATTTATCAACGATCAACACAGGTTAAAACATCCAAATTCTCCCCGTGCTTGGTGGGTTTCCTCCTGGTGCTCTGAGTCTCAGTCTTAGAACTTGTCTCTGTAAATCATTGTATTATATTTGACTTGAAATTCATCATTAAAAAGGTGCAAAGGTTTATTTTTAACCTATAAATTAAAATTTATAGGTAAAAACACTACTGAATGTCTTTGGTAAATTGCATGAATTCAGTTTCTTTGTCTTTTTTTCCTTGTATGAATGTAAAAAAAAATGCTGCGGACTGTGGGAAGAAACCAGAGAAGCCGGAGGAAACCCACCAAGCACAGGGAGAACATGCAAACACCATGCACACAGAGACGGGAATCGAACCCGGACTCTGGAGGTGCAAGGCGACAGTGCTAACCACTACACCACCATGCCGCCCCATTTCAAAACAATATAAAGACAAATTAACAGCAGAGCAGACAGTCAGTCCATCTTCTCTTGCTGGAGTGCAAAATGACATGACCCAAAATAGCGTGAGAGACACAAACTAAAAACAGAAGGACTCAGGAATTTGGCTCTCGTGTTGTTTTGACCACAAGTGATAACTTAATTTATACTGTTTCTCCAAACTTGACACATGTGGAATGCTTCAGTGCGCAGTTTACTGTCACTGTACACTGTACTCGTGTATATACAAGAGCGTTAATAAAAAGAAAAAGAAGAAAAAGAAACACGTAAGCACCGATTTCTGAAATACTGATATGGAGACAGCAGCATTACCATATTAGGAGGAAAATCTAATCAGAAACTATTACTAAAACCCTTTTTGTTCTGCAGTTTCCATGATCCTTCGTGCAGTATCAGTTCCATCTTAAAATGCATTTATTATATACACTAATCAGCCACAATAGGCATGGCATTTTAAAGAAGAAGTAGAAATCAAGACACATGATGACACACTGATGAAAGTCAACTTTTTCCAACTGGTATATATCTTGTGTTTAGTTTAACTATGTTCCAATACTTTTGACTCCTAGCATCTTTGTGAAGTCTTGCAAATTATCCATCTGAGAGTTTCAAATCTGTGATATTGAATCAACTTTCTGCTTATAATTCTTAGTGTAATGAAAGTTGCCTTCATGATCGCCTGCACTGAATCTTTGTCATGCACCCGGATCCGGATTCTCAAAGACCTCCCTTCTAGTAAACTCATTTCTTGTTAAAAATGAACAAGGGAATAAATTGGAAATCAGTTTCTGGGAATGATGAGCTGTGAGTCAGTAAATGCGACCCCTGCTTTACTCCTCAGCTCAGTTCCCACCATAATCCTCTGTAACTGTAGCAGTCATGTGTTTGCTTTAATCCTGCAGGGTCGCAGGTCAGTTATGTGGCCCACTTTCTATCAGCGGACTGTCCTTTTTCTGTCTCGTTTTTTATCAGCATTCTTTCAACTTTTTCATTCGGCCCTAATTTTATTTCCATAAACTCAATCGATTCATCCAAACACAGGATGATGAGTCAGCATTTAACAGCGAGGCGTAAGACGTAAAGGGAGGATTAAGGATAAGGATGCTAAGACTAGGAAGAGAAAACAGACGTAACATTTTCCTCCTCCGCAGTTTCCAGTGTTTAAGCAGCAAAGTGTGTGTGAAAGAAAGACAAAACACAGACTCCTGACCTGAACTTGAGGAGGCAGCTAGTGATTGGAGACACAGGTCTAGTAAGGTAATCAAAAAGACACGTTTTGTGTACCTTACTAACTCACAAAATTACAAACAAGTCTTTTTTAACACACAATGTAAAAAATGGCTGCCGAGAAAGGCAGCACTGTTTTTTATTCCTGTGTGGTTTTTGTGTTCACAGAATTTGCTTTAGCGTATGGTCTCTTTTCATTTTTTAAAATAATGATGCGTATTTGGGTTTGGCACTGCTGTAATGACATTATAATAACGGCTTCCTGTTGCATCAGCGGAAGTGATGGGCGTTTGCCAGGCGGCTGGTTCAATCGTGACTAAAAAGGGTGGAAAGTATGGGGGGGGATGGAAAATGGCCCGATATCCTTGTCTGTCTTGTCTGTCTGGCACTCTGCCTAACACTTGCACGCGTTGATACAGATCTCAAAGCAATACAAGCTTATCGGCTTCCCCTTTCCTTTATCGAGTTCCTGCCAAGCACTGAAGGATGGTGGGTTAACACTCTCTCCATTATTGTTGCACTTCCTCAGAAGAAGGCCAGGGATGTGTGTTAAAAATTTGCACGGATGAAGACTTCTAATGCTTTAATATTTATCTGAACAGAGTTTAGAGTTTTAAATACAACTTTTATTAAATAATTCATAACGCAAATAATATGCACTGATCAACCAACACATTAGCACTGAATATGAATCGAGAGCTAAGTAGTAGAAATTCATAGCAATTCATCAACAATTAATTAACAACAAATGCATTTTAAACATTATATGAATATATTATAACATATTATATTATTTAAAGTTTGTTGTACAAGGGCCTTGGTGATGCAGTGGTAGGGTTCTTGGCGGCCATGCCGAAGGCCCGGGTTCGACTCCCACCCAATAGTCAAACCCCAGATGCAGTGCCGGTCCCAAGTCTGGATAAAATGGGAGGGTTGCGTCAGGAAGGGCATCGGGTGTAAAACCTGTGCCAAGCTTGTGTGTGGATCGGATGCTCGGCTGTGGTGACCCCTTGCTGGTAGCAGCCAAAAGACCAACAGCATTTAAAGTTTGTTGTACATAATCACATTTTTAAGTCTAACACTGTGGAATGTCCATTTAATAATTTTCGTCCCGGAATTTTTCCCTCACTATCCCTTTACATTTATTCATTTAAAATGAATAAATCAAAATAACAGAATTTATGGCATTACATTTATGGCATTTGGCAGACACCCTTATCCAGTGCGACTTACATTTTTATCTTATCTTGCATGTAAGCAGTTGAGTGTTAAGGGCCTTGCTTAAGGGCCCAACAGGGGCAACTTGATAGTGTTTGAACCATCGTCCAATGCCTTAACCACTGAGCTACTCCTGCTACCGTTCTGCCTATTAAAATGCTATTAGAGGTTGTTTAATTACAGACTCCAACTTCCACATATAATGATAGATCTAAGGTCCTTTAGAATAAAAGAATCTGTGGTATATATTTGTTTACAACTAGTGAAATAATAACAGTTCTTGGGAATGTAGTCAGACTATTTCACCCTACTGTAGATCATTATGTTGCTCTATGTTCAACATCCTGTGTGGCCTGTGTTTTCTAAGAAGGATCCATTTCTTTCTGAGCACTACTAGTACAACACCTGACCTTGCACTGTTTGTGCATGTTGATTGCAACAGTGCTAAGAACACTGACCCGATTAAAATGCTGGACTCTGATGACCTGTCTGTGTTAAAAGCAGGAATGAGCCGCAACTGTCGACACGTCCATTACCAAGATCTCTTACATCAGACAAGGGATACTACGCTTCCGTCAGCCGTGAATGATTTGTTGGAGTATGATAGCAAGGTCCAAAAGTCAAGAGTGTGCAGCTGAGGGGGTGAAATTTTTCACATTTTTATATAGGGGTATATAGGGATATAATGATGATGATGATGATGATGATGCATTTCAAAAAAAGTGAAAAAAAAAAAAAAGAAAATTTTGGAAAATAATGAGAAATTATAATCTAAGCATATATACACAATGTTTTAAAAATAGATTCATTCAATTGATTAAAAACAAAAAATATATACTTTTAACAGGTTAAAGCATTAAAGGTCTTGAATCTGTTTTCTATAAATTACATGAAATTATTTTTTTATGATTTGAAAAATTATATTCATATAAATGGATTCATATTAGTTAATTATTTGAAATAAAATCAATTTATTATTTTTAAAATAGACATGTTAATGATTTTTAAAGTGACACTAGAATGAATTATATCACTACTGTACATGAAAAACCAGATATAAGAGAATGGGGTCATGCAAACAAGTAAATAAATATATATTTTTTACATGTAGTTCTACATGCCTGATGTATGAATTGGGAAAAGTATTTAATTTACATATTATTATTATTATTATTATTATTGTTGTTGTTGTTGTTGTTGTTGTTGTTGGTATTGTTGTTATTATTATTATTATTAATAATAATAATAATAATATGTCAATTAAATACTTTTCCCAAACTTTTCCCCCAAAAAATTACTATTTTTTGTACCTACTTGTAGATGTACTTGTGATGTTACATAAATTCAAAGGGTAATAATGTCAAATGTTAAACTTTTTTTTTTCTTGGGGCCTGAGGTTTTAACTTTGTACCCAAATATAGATGCATGAATATATAATTAGGCAGCTGCAATAACAATCACTGCAAACTCTTTATCATGAGCCAAACCGTTGTCATCTCTACAAACTCCTCTATTTCTTCGCACACAATCGGCCAATCGACCCAGAGGCAATAAATAAACTGCGAGAAACAGATACATCAATAGGAGGTGGCGCAGGCCATTGTGCTGCAGCAGGGAGCGTTTCCTTCTCGGTCCTGCACCTGTGGAGATGGACGGAGGGCGAGGAGAGACGAGATGGGAGGAGGACAGAGGAGAAGAGCCCGAGAACAATGGCCGCCGGAGCCTGCGCGAGACAGAGAGTCTGCCAGCCTGGGCCGGACAGGAAGCAGCTTCTCTCGGCTGGAGAGAGAGGACAGACAGGAGGACGGAGGGAAAACAATGGGTGGAGGAGGAGGAGAGCATGAAGAGAGGCTGCCAGGATGCTCTACCGGGGGCTGGTGTCGAAAGTACAAGCAGTTCCAAATCCTACACACACACAGCGAGGACGGGGACACAGTTTAGGAGGCGCCACAGTGTCCTGTGGGGTAAATTCAGAGGCTCTGTTAATGACTTTTTATTAGTGTTTACGATTGGCACTGACTCCACAGACCCTGACAGAAAGCAGTCTTGTGTCACTGAACCATGAGTCATGTGTTTGTTACACAACAGCTTTTAGTGTTGATGATAAATGATAACTGTTGAAGAGAATGAGATGATGCAGGCCGGGAAAAGGAATTTAGAATTCATGTAATATAAAGATCGTTATATAATTTATTTACATAATTAAAGTTATAATCGCTATTAAAAAATTTCTACCAAGGGATGACATTTGGGTATAATTTTTTATAAATATGTGTTTGTTCTTCACAACAGTATATGCACATACTTTGATTATTATAACCTATATAACCCAAATAGGACATGCCGCAGCTTGCATGTCCCAACTCATTATAAGCAAGCATTTCATTAAAATATAATCATTAAAATGTTTAAAATGGGTTGGACCACCCCATACGACCCTGCCTCTGCATCAGTGCCAGACCCAAGCCCGGATAAAATGGTAGAGTTGCGTCAGGAAGGACATCCAGCGTAAAACCTGTGCAAGTTGTAGTGCGGATTGATGGTCTGCTGTGGCGACCCCTCGATGGCCGAAAGACTAAGAACAACAACAACATAAAATTTTTTAAATCATATTTTTTTCCTATTCATTGTGTAACTCCAACTTGTTTTTTTTTAATCTTCATTCCCAAGTGTACATTAATTTGTATGTCATATCAATACTTATATTATTGCTTAAATATTGCAAATATTTTGGCTGGGGGGGAGCGGGGGGGAGGGGGTTATGCGTCAGAGTGTCAACACTCTGGGTACCAATACATAACTAGGGTCAGCTCAAACATGTCACACTGACGCACCACACACACACACAAAACACAATGCATCAATTCATTTAGAGCACATAGTGGGCCTCTGATTGTAGTGGCACAGTGAGTCACATAACAAGAATTTGTATGGCATTTCAAAGCCCTTTGACGAAAAGCTTTATTGGGGGATTCCAGACAGCTGTCTGTATTCAGGAAGTTTTCATGAGTTTTAGAAATGCCCAGAGGCACACTGAGGAAAGCCCTTGAAACTACTACCCCCATGCTTGGCCACCACTTGGAATACGTCAACTGACACTTGTCCTTCTGATCTTCCTGCCTTTCTTGCCAACATTTTCATCCACCGTTAACCCAATACTGAACTCTAAATGGTGCCCTTCAGCCCTTGGGTGTTCCCAGTTGGCATTTGTCACAGCCCTGTCTGAAACAGTGTGTGCTGAGGGTATGTGCGTCAGAAACATGAAGAGGTGAAGAAAATGGCTTTGTTGAGTGTGTCAGCATGTGCTGAGCTTGGCATAACCTGAATCTAAACTGACAGCTAAACAAAAACAAGACCTAGGTTCAGTAAAATGACAAGCACTGTAATGCATTAATGCACACCAATAGTACACTGTTCTGGGAAAATCACCCAGGCCCAAATATCTGAATCATTACAAATATATATATATATATATATATATATATATATATATTTTTTTTTTTTTTTTTTTTTTTTTTTTTTTACCAGTTACAGATGTTGTTATCATCCCACATGTTGTTAGAGACACCATAAACTTGAATCAGCATGAGGTAAAAATGATTGCAGGACAGCATGCTAGGATTAACTAGAGGTCAAACTTCTTGCTGTCTGTATGTTTTTCTTGTTTCTAGGCAACAAACAGGAAGTGGTTGTTTAATAAGTACGTCTGTAGCGCTACAATGGTTTACCTTCTTTATATGCACTTAACAACACTCATCCTTTTAGCTCTGACTCACAAGGAGAGCGGACATTTCTTTGGAAGACATCGCCCAAGCTTTGTCCGTTAAACAGTATCCAGGCTACACGCTACTGATTTAATAAACTCAGTCGAAGGCAGTGAGTCTCTTTCTCTCTCTGTTCCCTTTTCCTTTGTTCTGCGTCTGTATCACTTCCTCTATCGCACTCTCCAACCAGTTCAAGCTGGAACTGAAGGAGTGGCATTCCATCAGATAGGAACACACACACACACACACACACACACACACACACACACGCAGAGAACATTTCATCCAAAATGACCTCAGAGAAAGCCAGGGAATGTTGGACTGGTAGGCCACCTGAGTGTATCAGCTTAACATATTTATCTATTCCAGCTTTAATACTTTTTGTTAACAGGTAAGGGTATGTATTACAGTGTTTCTAATGGCTGAACCCAATCCTATTTTAGCACAGCACCATGGATTTTTAAATACGCATGCAGTGTTAAAAAATATAAAACAAATTCTACATTTGATGATAAAGAGATCTTTGAAATGAATACAAATGCAGTGTAAAAATTATTATAATTATTGCATCCTTTATGTAATTGCATCATTCTGTGATTAACTATATATACTGAAACACACACACACAACAACCATTCATGAAATGAACCATGGTCCAACCAGGGACTGAATAATAGAGCAGGTAGACAGGTGTTCCTATTAAAGTGGCCGACAAGTGTATATTCTGTCCATTTTCTGTCTTTCTTTTCATTTATTTAAGTTAATATTTATGTTCTCAGTTATTGAGGTGAGTTTCTCTTACAGTGTGATTTCCTCACACTTTGGGAGGTGTGTGGAGATTTTCAGGTGCAGGTAGGTAAAAGAAGTAGAACTAGGTCAATTGTGAATAAGAGAGAAATGAGGCAAAAAAATTGATGATGAAAGAAGGGTGAGTGGATGTACTAGAGCTTGCTTCTTTAGGTCCTTTGTTCTGTATCATCAGTGTTTACCTGAGAGAGAGTGCTTTAGATCATTCCACCTTATAAATATAAATGAGAACTCTGTGTCTGAGGTAAATTTCTGTCTCTCCCCGTCTCATGTTAGATCCACACGTGGCATTCAGGTGGTGAGATGTCAGATGACGCACTCCAAGCTGCCCGTAGCTGGTTTGTACCAGTCAGGCCGCTACCTACCAGAATGATAAGCGGCTACACACTAATCCTCCTCCTTCCCTCACTGGCTCTTATCCCAAACCCAACCTTAAACCTGGGCACACCTCAACACTCGACACTAAACACAGCATATCTCATGTCTAGCATCGTGCTATCCAAACAAATGCTTGTGATGGAACTAGTCGCTGCCTGACGCCAGTCCTCACATAATGAGTTTATAAGCATAGGTGTTGTTATAATTTAATTAAGCTCTTATCTACACAATGGATGGGTTTTGAGTGAACTGGTTCATACCGGAGTTTTATGCCACATAGCAGGAAAAGCCTTTAAACAGTAAACCCCAGCTGACTGAGAGAAACCAGATCCTCTTTACTTAGTGCTTATCTCAATAGTGGAGCGTGTGAGGAATTGAAACAAACCCGGACCGACCTGCTGAAACTACAGACACCTACACCCAGGCTTAGGAAACGGTTACCAGTGAATTTCGCAGTTCAGCAGCAAGATATTTGTCTTTTTAAATCTAAATAGTTCAGCAAGTTAAAATTCATTATATCACGTTTCTTACATCTGATTGGTCAGAAAAGGTTCATTAACTTCATAACAGCAGCCCTGACAGTATCATTGGTTATTTCATAACAAACAAGTGTTTACTTCATTGAAGGAGTCTTAATGCTTTCTACCAGAATACCCTAACCCTTTTTTTTGTTTAAGCTTACATCAATGCCATGTGAATGAACTGTTACTATGGAAACTTTAACATATTATAACAAGCGCATAGATTTAAATCAGTCCTTGCCTGTTGTTAATCAGGATCGAGAACACAGCAGAGCTGCAGTATTAGACTTATTAGGCATGAGCGCTGCCTTAAATGCAAATCCGCTGCATGACTCGCAGCTACTGAAGTGCATCGGTCGTGGACAAAGGATGACATCAGTGCGATTATGTAATCCAGGGCAAAATTAACTGACGCCTCAGGCGTGGGTGTTCAGAGATCAAGATTGAGATCCGAGTGCTGAGTAAGACTTTTCCATCAGAGCAACATTAATCAGGGAAGGTTTGTTGCCAGATGTTGACACAGATGTGTCAGCTATTTACTTTGTAAGATGGAGATTTAAATACAGGGTGATCTCTGCACTGTGATTCATTGCTGATAATATAAGTCATCTCTTTGGGTTCCAGCATTGAAATCCCTCATGTGGACAATTACAATTTGTCTAATCTGATTCAAAATTTACTGTATTAGAGCTTGCTTCATAAATCACCATGATAGGACCCAATATCCATAAATTCCACTGGTGGGACTTTAAATGAGCACTGATGTATCTTCACTGATGAATATAGTTTAACTACAAGAGTTCATTAATACAATTAAGTAACCTTTTTTTTTTTTTTTTTTTTACTATTTCTTTTATGACTCAGGGTTTGACTAAAAGGGTAGTACTAAGTGTATAATACAACATCATTTATCTTCTAGTTGTTTATACCATAACTTGGCATGTGGAATCACTAACAGACCTACAAAACTTAGATGGCCCAGATTATTTTCATTTTTCATAAACTCAGTTTTAACTCAGTGGAAGTGCATTGAATGATCACAACAAGGATTTAAACAAACGTTAATAATTTATTGCAAAAAATACAAAACGTGTGAAAATTCATGACCAAAATGTCATCACAGCATTGTAATAATATTAAAATTAATATGAATTATCAGGTGCATCAGTCTTTGCAAAAGTTCATGAAAAGTTTCTGGAAGTTCCTTCACATGCACTGTGTGTACTGTACTGTGTGATGTACATTAATTACAGCTGAGCTTCATCTCAGAGCTGCTGTTTGTGCTTCATCATCACAGCATGGCACCGGCACTTCACCCG
>JAQMYL010000014.1:4993013-5003956 GCA_030014365.1 Clarias pachynema | reverse complement strand
CGATTCCCGTCCAGGCTCGATTCCCGCCTCTGTGTGCATGGAGTTTGCATGTTCTCCCTGTGCTTGGTGGGTTTCCTTCGGGAACTCCGGTTTCCTCACAGAGTCCAAAGACATGTAGGTTAGGTTAATTGGTGTTCTCAAAATTGCCCGTAGTGTGTGAATGAATGTGTGTATGTGTGTGTGCCCTGCGATGGACTGGCACCCTGTACAGGGTGTACCCCGCCTTGTGCCCTACTGTAAGTCTCCTGGGATAGGCTCCAGGCTCCCCCATGACCCTGAATACAGGATTAAGTGGTAATGATGATAAGTGAGTGAGTGAGTGAGTGAGTGAGAACTACAAAAGAGAAAGGAAAAAGGGACGCTAATGAATGATGCTAAAATCAACTTTGATCTTCGAGTTGGTTGTCGTGTCAATAAAATGTTAGCCAAATTTTTACAACTTACAAAGCACCTAGATGTTACCGTTTGCTTGGGATGTTGTAAACACATGGAGCAATAAAGCGCAAAATATGCATGCTATTAAAACTAATCAGACACTTATGTCTGGACAAGTTTAAAACTGCATTCCTCCAGGGTCCAAAAGAAGGTTCTCTGACTGAAAATTGCTTTGAACAAGATCAGGCCCATCTCAGACGCTGAAACTCAGCTTAAAAATCAGACAGCTCAGTGTGCTGAGTAAGCGCGTAAAAATTCAGGGATGGTCAGCACTGCTAAAATTACTAATCTGAAGGATGGTGTATGCTAAGCATGCTCAGGCATGTTTCACTTTTTTTAACGTTTTTATAATAACGTTAGTATAATTTCACTGTTTATTGTGATGGTTGCATTTTATTCCATGCACTACATAAATTACAGGCATTACATAAGGATGCACACGTTGTAGGCAATAACCGTTTGCTGAAGCGCTTACTTTACAGAAATGTAACTGATGCTAACAATGCAAACTGATGCACCCAATGATGCAAGGTTTTTACTTTATAACAGAGCATGAAAAGCAATGAATCTGAAGGTTGTGCACACAGCTGCCAAGACAGACATTATGACCAACTGCTGCTTAAAGGATCCAAGTTTCTTTTCAGTGTCCGTGTACAATAAGCTGAGGCTTATTTGGCTTTGCACATACAATTTATTTTAGACTGTCCTAATTTCCCATGGGGTAAGAGGTTGTAGCGTGTTGGCTGTTCTTTTCTCTGAAAGAATGCAAACATTGGATGGCCTATGAATTCTGCGTTTCTTTGCATGGGCAATACACATTTACCTACAGACAGTGTGTGGCCATGCTGGAAAAGGACCCTGTGAGCAGAAGGCTGCAAAAAAAAATGCAACTTCTTCAGCTTTCTTTTCTATATGACTGATTAGGACCATGATGAGCTAAAGTTTTTTTTATCTAAATTTTTTTTCTTTGATCTTAAATAGATATGTATGGAATGTAACACCCAATTCTACTGCATATAACATTACCAGTCAAGGTTTAGACACACCTTCTGATTCCATGGTCATTCCTAATTTGTATTTCTTTCTACATTGTAAAACAATGCTGAAGGCATCCAGAATCTACAATAATCTCCTTTTGAACAGTTGATATTGAGATCTATCTGCTACTTATGATCTATAAATCCTTCATAATGGCTCTAATCTGATGTGCTGGTTGTTAATTGGTGATTTCTGAGGCTGAGGTGACTCTAAATGAACTTCTCCTCTGCAGCAGAGGTGAGTTTTGGTCTTGCTTTCCTGGGAAGGTCTTCATGCGAGACAGGTTCATCATGGGGCTTGATGGGTTTTGCAAATGCACTTGACACTGTTGCTGTTACTTAATTACCTAATTCCGTATGTATTATTTCATAGTTTTGGGGAGATATAATAATATATAAGATATACTTGTATCCAAACTTTTGACCAGTACTGTGTACTGTATACATTTTCCTATACATGTTAATGTTCTGTACATTTTTGCATTTTTGAAAAACATAATTAGGAGATCCCATCCACCTCAAGCTTTGATGTGTTGATTATCTGCTCACCATGGTTGTAACAAGTGGCTATTTCAAAACATGATAGGGCATGTTTTAAATCTGTTCTTATTCACTTTAGATAAGAAAAATACAGTTCAACTGGTTAGTCTAGCTTGAATAGCTCAGGTTACTATCTGACTCACCAGATAAGCTTATTAGAGTGTTATTACATTTGTTCATTTAAGCAGACAAAGGTAAAAGACCCAACAATAGGAACTTGATAGTTTATTACATGTTGTCTCCAAATCCAAGTGTATATGTGTGTTTGTGTGCGCAGGAGTGCAAAAACCCGTGCTGCAATGCCAGCTTATGTACCCTTACGGCGGGGTCCGTGTGCGCAGATGGAGAGTGCTGTAAGAACTGTAAGGTAAGAATACTAACCAATGCAGTGTGAAAAATACTGTGTTAGTGTGTTTTAAACCAGCCACTTAGCGAGGCGTGGAAGGATGTTAGGTTGTATAAACCGACTTTTTACCCCACCTCTCTGATTTGTACTCTCTGATTTAACACCCTGGGTAACAGTCATGACTAAAATGTGTTGTGTTTCTTAATATTTGACAGAATTATTAAATGAAACTTTAGATCCTAATATCTTAATAATATGTGTAGATGTTGTTCTAAGTCAGAACAGAATTCTAAAATAGTGTGTAAGTTTAGAGGGAAACACTTAAAAGCTTAACACACCATGGGGAGTATTTCATGGTGAATAATATTGCAGAATCCAAGTCACAGACTTGTGGCAACATGTCATTTGTTAGGTGAATATTGCCTGCATGTTCTGGGAGTAAATGGCCACCCATCATGGCGGGGAGTGCCCTACCAGTCTTGAGCAGGGAGTGTTAGCCTTGACAGGGAAATGGCCTATGCCTCTTGGCAGGGAATGGCCCACCCGTATTGGCAGGAAATGTCCTACCAATCATAGCAAGGAATGCTCTACCAGTCTTGGCTACCTGTCTTGAGCTGGAATTGGTAAGAGAAGTAGCCTACGTGTCTATGGAGGGGAATAGCTACATGTCTACATGGGAATTGCCTACCTGTTTAGGAAGGGAACAGACCACTGTCTTGGGCTGCATTGTAGAAATGGGGTGGGGGGGGTATGTATTGGAGGGGAAGAGAACTGGCTATGCAATAATTGGCGTTCTGTCTTGGGAGGGAATTGGCTATGCACCCCGGGCAAAAATTAGCTACCTGTCTTGTGCTGGAATTATTTACTTTTCAAATTATCACAAAATCACGTCATAAAGTCTTTTGTTTATTCACAATGAGCAGATCGTTGATGACCATCAAATCTGTCGTGACAAGCGTGATGAGTGTGACCTCCCTGAATATTGCACGGGTTATTCGAGCTTATGCCCTGAGGATGACTTTGCTATAAATGGTCTTCCATGCAACAACAACAATGCCTATTGCTTCAATGGGCGGTGCCCCCAACGGGAAAACCAGTGCCACAAAATGTACGGGGCAAGTAAGTAGTTTTGCTTATTACAAAGTATAGCAAATTAAGAAGATTATGATATGTTTTGGTCCATGTTAAAGTTTTATTCTTTCTCAGATGCTGTGGTAGGAAGTGATTACTGCTACAATCAGAACACAAGGGGAGTATACTATGCTTACTGTACACGGCCTGCCAACGACCAGTATATAGGATGCCAGAAACAGTGAGTTCAAGAAGCATATGTTTACACTCTTGCATGTTTGCTAGTTTTAACAGATTTAATAAAGGAATCTCTACCCCACATTTGCTTCCCATGAAAATTACCATATGCCTTACTAAGCTGTAACCTGGTTAAATTTTGTCCTAAAAAGCTCACGCCTGCAAACTTTTGTTCTTCTAGAGATGTCAAGTGTGGAAAGCTTTTTTGTGAACAAGGCCAGGGCGACCCAAACTATGGCCGGTTGGTCCAGTTCGGCTCCTGCAAAGCTACTTTCTACGGTGACAGTGACAGTGACTTTGGCCAAGTGGATACTGGGACAAAATGCGGTGATGAGAAGGTAACAATAGAAAAAGCTCAAACATATGGAGTCATTGATTGTTATCGGTTGTAACAATGTTTTACAGAAGACGTATGGAAGATACATCACAGCTAAACGTTATACTATTTGATACGTCCACACTTCCGAAAGTTTAAATGTGATTCAGCATTTCTTGAGGATAAATGCATTTTTTAATCTATTGTTGGTTAGCCGTTAAAAAGTGACAGATTTTTAGATGTTTAAGACTTTTTTGAAACAATGTTATTGAAAACATGATGTAAGTCACAAAAATATAAAGATTTTAATAATGAACATTTCTGTGTATCAGGTATGTAGCCAGAATCAGTGCGTGAGCTTAGAAGTTGCCTACATGGCAGCCAACTGCTCAGACAAATGCCTAGGCCGTGGGGTAAGTTTGGTCAAATAAGTGATAACGTACATACATAACAAAAAAAGATAGTTATAATAAAAAATAAATGTGCGTCCTACAGGTTTGTAATCACAAGCGAGAATGCAGCTGTGACCCCGGGTGGCTGCCACCCAACTGCAACAAGACCAGTGAAGTACTTGGTATGTCCTACATTTTATAATATAAATAGTGCCCTTGAAAACAAAGCTGAGATGGATAAACCTATACCCTTTGTCCTATTTTAGATGGACATACAGGCATGCGTATTGCCATGGTCGTGATAGTCTGTATCGTGCTGGGGGCCATTTTAATTGGGCTGGGTATAGGATTTCTGAAACGTAGAAAGAGACGTCCACGTCAGACAGGGTGAGTAGGAATCTGTCCAAACCATAAATTCACATATATGTGTCTGTATGTGTCTATTTGTAGCTAAATGATAGTTGTCATCTTCCACTAGTGTTCAGGTCGTAGTGACCAGCAGTGGAGACAAGATTTACTCAAACCAGCCAAGAGCGCCCCTTCCTCATCAGCTCCAATCCACGGTAAAGTGTAACATCTCTCTCATTTTTATTATGCACCCTAGCATTTAGGCAAAATATGATTGTGATGCATTAATATGTATTTGCATGTTTAATTTTAGGCAATCCGTCCAAAAGGCCCTCCACCACCCCCTCCAACTAAGCCATCTGCTCCACCCTTGACCCTGCACACAGACTTCAGAGCGGCACAAAAGGTACCAGGCAGTTTGTTAATGATTTCCATGATTAAACATGTGTCACTCAGTTATTAACTTGATAAACATTTAACATGTGGAAATATGCTTAACATAAGTTGTTGACTCTTGGTTGTAAGATAAGCACCTGAAGAAACTTCATTCTTCTCTTCCAGGCTCTTAGACCAGTTCCACCTCCACCGAGGGTGTAAAAAAAAATCGACCCAACTTGAGATACGGGACAAATCCAGCACTAGAGTATGATTTGGGTGTGGTTTCCACCAGACCATAAAAATCTAAAATAACTGATTGAGCAAAGTGATTGGCTAATACCCTGGAGCTCTGCCTTTTACCAGAAATATCTGGTTTACACATAACCTAAACCGTGTAGGACCTGGAAGATGTCTAAGTGGGTCTTAGTTGCACCCTCTAGAGGCCAACACAGGAAGTATGGATCCTTCCACAAATCCATTACTGAAATCTGACACCATGCACCTTGCACCTTGGTGCTACACCCAATGGGTGGAAAAGTAGCAAAACTACTGATTGTTTTTCAAGGACTGATCGTGTTCGAGGAACATTTTGGAGGAATTTTGCCTGTAATCCTGGTACCACGCCGTACAACTGTTTGCATCAAATCTCACATCAATTCCAACAACAATCCAGTGTTTCTATTTTGGGAATCCCAGCATATCTGTCATATTGTTTTATATTTTAGGAGTGTAATAATTAATATTTTCAGGAGCTCACAGAATCCCACTGCAAAAAAATCTCACCCATGTGAAGCATGTGAATAACCAAAAGAAAGAGGATAACAGCTCTCTCCACTGGGAAACCATAAAAAAAAAAAAAAGATCTCTGTTTTAAATTTCATGTGCCTTCACTGCAGTCCTTTTGGAACGTTTGTGGATGAAACCCCTGGAGCTGAATAAGGTTTTGACGTGGCATGTCCAGGGTGAATTGCCCATCATTTTCTGATACTTTTACTCAGGGCAAATAAAACCACTTTTAATAGCACAGTATCTTCAATCAAATTGTTTCTTGTAAATACTTTATAAACAAATGATTTATTTTCCTACTATAGTGCCATGACTGTGAATAGGAGTCACTGGAGATGTACTGTTATATAAAACACTGTACATGTGCAATAAATGAGGCTGTATTCAATAATTTTTTTTTTACCAATTTATTTAAAAAATGTAGCATTAACTAAAGTGTTTACTGAATAAATCATTTATAATTGCTGCATAATTATATTAATACTTTATAAATAAAATTTACAATTTATATTAAAAAGTAATTTCTAAGCATTCTACTCTTCTATTCTCAGCTTTAATATGACTGCTTTGCATGTACCACTATAACGTCAACGTCAAGCCAAAATGCCTTTCACAAATCTGGGAACTAAGTATGGGTAATAAATAAAACCATTCCTTGCTTGGCTGGCTTGATGATTTTGACCAGGTTTATTCTCAAAGAGGATGATAAAGCTCTTAACATTGCACTGTCCTTTCAGAAGAGCTTAAGAGTACTGGGGTCAGGTGACTGGGGTGTCTAAACATTTGTTGAGCGAAATAGCATTATAAGATGTTCAACAACACCTAAGAAGTGTCAAAGTAAAATAAAAATTAAAAATACAAAATTAAAAAGCTTGCAATAAAAAAAAAGATAAAAAAGCACAAACATATGGTTTGGTGACTTTTGCTGCACAATGTTTGTTTTTTAAATATATTTTGCTCTACAGAAAACATAAAATTAACATTATGAAAGAATTGTTAAAATCGTACTCATTAAAAAACTAAGTAAATAAAGAAAAACACTAAAATTAATATTGGTTGCTGGGGTGCATATAGTTTTGCTGAACACCACATTAAAAAAAATATGCACTAGAAAATGTTTAGCATTCAGGATACAAGCACTTTGGCCAAAATGAAAAAAAATTTCTTAAAAGAAAATAATTTAAAAAAAAGGTGCCTAAACACCCCCGGGTGCCTAAACTTCTTCCTCAGGTGCTGAATGAAATGTTTAACAATCACCGAAGTGTGTCAAAGTGATGATAAAAAGTACAAAAAACATTAAAGACTATTTCAATGATTTATGTTTATTTTATACATTTTTTATTTTAAGCACAATTTAAATTATATTCACTTCAAATGATAAAACAGTTGCTGTTTTTTTAAACCCAGAACAAAATTAAACAAACCAAATATGACCACACTTACACAGTGTAACACATTTTATTTATCTTTTTTCCCCTCCCTCTTCAGTGGAATATCTAGATAAAATCAAGAATAAACTGATGCCGACACCTTATAAATATTTGAGCAAAGTTATCGCTCATCCTGTAACGACCTGTTGTCATAGTGTGCAAAATGTCTTTCACAACGTGACATTTCCCTCATCTATCTTTAAAAACAGATTCTCTACGTTGCACATATCACGAGTGAGCCACTGAGACTCGGCCCTGACGCTTTAATCTGTATTGTTCGGGTAAAGCAGTGCACAAGTCTATCATTTCCTTCATAAGGTGTAAGCGGAAAAAAAAAAAAGAAAAACACCAAGTTACATAGTGGCATGGCTGCTCTGGACGTATGAGTGGATGTACGTGAATCTTTAAAGGGCCACGAAGTGAACCCTGAGGTACTCCACCGTAATTCATATATTTACTTCCTTTCCTCATTAAGAATAATAATGAGAAGCTGCGATTAAAACCCAAAGCTGCTTCATTATGCACCTGTGGAGAATCGAGGGCATTCCTTAAGCAAACAAAGGCGAATCAAAACAAAGGGGACCAATCAAAAGTTTGCACGCCATTGCTCAGACAAGGTACCATTTCTGACCATACCCTGACATTATCTCTGCCAGCATCATGAGGAGCTCCTCCCATTTATAAGAATACCTGTTGGGGAAAAACAAACAAACTACTCCCCATTGTACTGATACTGATACTTGCTTGGTGTAAACAATTACAATTTTTTTTGTAAAAATTTATTCCTACAGAGTCACTTTTTTTTTTCAAACATCTCCCATTTTCAATAATATGTCTTTAAGACAAAGAAACACTTCCATTTAGTTGAGTTTGTCCATAATTCTGACTACTAGGGTATACAGTATGTAATTAATACACAAACAGAAGCAGACAGATCATAAATTTCCACATATCGTGTTTCCGCCCACAACCTTGTTTTTATTTTCTGTTTGCTTGTTTATTTTAAACCTGAAAAGTAGTATCTAACCGCATGTTATACTGTACAAATGTACTGACAAACATCAATATAGTTATAGATCAGTTTTCCCAGCGAGTTCTGGAAAGAAGGCATGCTAAATAATCTACCAGATCAAGTTGGGTGTTGTGTGTAGTGCAGCAGGCGGTGGAATTTAGATTTTGCTGATTTCTGTATGTAAACCAAATAATCAAAAAGCGGAACTAATCCGGGTTTTAACTCCAGCTGGAATTTTTCCTCATAGTTTTTTTAAAAATCTACAAAGCAGTTTCCTTCATTCAGACACAAGAGGTACACAGCTTTTCAGCAATTCATGTAGCAAAGTTAAAAAGTCCACTAGAGAAAAATGAAAGACGATACTCTAGAGCTAGACGACATCTCCCAGCGTGAATAAAATCACACGGTTTCCCATCAGACACTTGGGAACATGGAGGTATAGTGTGCTGATTGGCGCGCTCCTGCTTAAAGACAGTTCTGGTAAATCGGATAAAATTCAAAACACACACAATTCTCTTCAGTACAGCACGACAGCAGGTATCACAAATATGTGAATATTTTAAGATACAGTACCATCAACGTTAATTAAGTATATAATATCGTAAAAAAATCCTCCAGGATATATACTGATATATATATACGCTTGGGAGCATTTTCAATTTCTCCTTCGGTCTTACAAAAGTTTTCCAGAATTACAATCAACAAACACGTATAAAATATCACAATCTTTCAAAGCAAGTGATAAAGAGAGGACACGGTTAGGCTCAACATCGCATGGCAAGCCTCGTGTAGAGTTAAAGACGGACCGGCTTTCTTAAAGTTTTACACAAACACACAAGATTGTAACTGCTCACGTACGCACAATCTCACAATGTAAAATACTTCAAGGAAAGGTTTTGGCTCTGGGGATACTCTTATATATATATTTTTTCCTCCTTAAAGGGATGCCTCAGCCATGGTCAGTGTTTAGCACAGTCCGCTTGGTTACAAAGCTTCACCCAATGCAAAGCCAAACATGTCTTATCTGCAATCTTTGGTTTTGGAGGGCTTTACTTTCCAATAACACAATATGGAACACGACAGGTTCAGTACAAGCAAAAGCTATCAGAGGGTTGCAACTGATAAATTAATAAATAGAAACGAACGTGTTACTTAAAATCTTATGCCTTATTGATGACGTATGCCTTATGCGTCATCTTATTGATGACGTTGTCATCAATCTACGTTTTGTAGATTTGTAGTTAAAAACATAGTTCGTTTGTAGTCAAGTGTGGGTGAAAAAAATTTATATAAAAAATCTTAACTTTTTTGTTAATTTAACAGAACCCTGTTTGATTTTAAGACGACTTTATCTGTTTGTACTCCCATGACCCCTGGCCAAGCAACTGTAAACATGAGACACTTTGTAAGCCTTCATCATTTTGTTTCCAAAATGGGGGGGGGGGATCCGGAGGCGTCTCAAAGACTCGTCCATGGTTGAAAACACTGCCAGCACGTACACATAATACTCAATACATGTCATTTGAACAATTACAATCTCGTAGTGGTGAGTGAATTATCCTCACTCTCTGGACTCATGGAGTCCTGGCTTCTCCGATACGATAGGAGGTGTCCTGGTTCTGTCTCTACAGTAGAGCTTAACAGAGAGCGACTGAACACTGCAATGGACAAGGAGGTGGAGCGTGGCGTTCCTTACACCGTCACGTCGGTGCCGTTCTTCTCCGTCACGAGCGTGCCTGGACCGCGCTGGCCGTCCTTCCGCGGCGGCATGCGCTCATTTATCCGGTCGAGGCCACGCGCCTCCTCGAAGTTGCGGATCTTCCGTGTCGGGGAGAAGCCTTGGATAGCTGAAAGGAGGAAGAGGACAAACGACAAGAAAGATGTTCAAGACGCGTCCTGCATACTTAAAGGAGATATCGCTGCATGACGTACAGACAATGTTCCGATACTGATATCTGACAAACCTTTTGTAACGGCTGCAGTATTATTCAGCTAGAATGCAAAAGTTCCTGATATTTTCTAAACATATATAAAATGTTTTAAGTTTATAGCAGTAGCTAGGACACATGCACACAAAAAACATTAACTACAAGTTAAGAGCATCGTATAACCTCAAAAAACTAACTTGACTTCAGCAACTACCCGTTTTAAAAGCAGCATGCAACAACAGCTAACACAAAGCACAAAAACAAATCAGCATGGTGGACACATCACTTAATTAATTAATTTATTAGCATTTCTTAGCAAGTTAAACCTTCAGCGCCACCCAGTGCTATGTTTTATGAATCATATTAGTGAGTAGGGCTGCATGATTGTAACTTAATAAATTATGTTAATATACATTTATTTTATTATAAACATATATATAAATAAGTATAACTTATAATGAATATAAGTCTATATTTAAATAATATATTAACTTAAAGTGTTTATAATAAAAAAGGTCTGTTTTGCAAAAGTCCATAATAAGTATGGACGGGAATGACCAGCTGATACAAAACATCGCTTCACTTTTTCCACATTTTGCTATGTTACAGCTAGGGGTGGGCGATATAACCAAAATCTTCTATCACAGTAGAAGCAATTTTCTACCTCGATAACGATATATATCACAA
>JAQMYL010000014.1:4950267-4962355 GCA_030014365.1 Clarias pachynema | reverse complement strand
CCATCTCAGGGAGTTTTTCCTTGCCACTGTTGCCCTCGGCTTGCTCACCAGGGACAATCTGACCATTTTGATTCATAAACATTCACATTCCATACAAATTTAAATAATTCTTTTGATTGTGTAAAGCTGCTTTGCGACAATGACAATTGTTAACAGCGCTATACAAATAAAACTGAATTGAATTGACTCCACAAGTGCGATCTATGGAGGCTCCACCTTGCAACTTAAGCACTTAAAGGATCTGCTACTGATGGCTTGGTGTCAGATACCACACACACCTTCAGAGCTCTAGTAGAGTCCAGGCCCCGAAAGGGCAGAGCTGTTTTGGGGCATAAGTTAGGCCATAATGTTATGGCTCATCAGTGTATAGTAATGATGTGGGAAAAATTTACTCATTTATGAACAGTTTCACCACATTGACTTGAAAATGTTAAAATTATTTATTTAATTTATAATAGAGATAGACCAGTTTATCAGCAAGTGGACGGAACTGGCCGTTTTTTAGCTTGATCAGCCATGATAGATCGGCCTTTGAATTGCCTAGAAAATCTCAGGACCGAAAACTCAATTCAAACCCCTGAAACTCGACAGCCTTCCTAGACTCAACAACTGTCTCGTTTGTGATGTTGCTTAAATAAAAGCCAAAACTTTACCAGAGAGGTTCTATCCAAGTGTCTACCCAATCAAGAAGCTTAATCTAACCTTACGTCTAGCATGGAATGTATAATGCTTACACGTTCAGGCAGTAATCCTATGTATTGGCGTTTATGTATGGATTATTTAGAAAGGCACCTGGGAAATGTAATGGCAATACTGAGCAAAATAATTACCCGAGTGTCCCAAGGAGTAGTGGTTAGCACTGTTGCCTTGCACCTCCAGGGTCCGGGTTCGATTCCCGGCCAGGCTCTATTCCCGTCTCTGTGTGCATGGAGTTTGCATGTTCTCCCCGTGCTTGGTGGGTTTCCTCCGGGTACTCCGGTTTCCTCCCAGAGTCCAAAGATATGCAGGTTAGGCTAATTGGCGTTCCCAAATTGCCCTGCGTGTGTGAGTGTGTGCCCTGCGATGGATTGGCACCCTGTCCAGGGTGTACCCCGCCTCGTGCCCTAAGTCTCCTGGGATAGGCTCCAGGTCCCCACGACCCTGAATACAGGATAAAGCGGTATAGAAGATGAGTGAGTGAGTGAGTGTCCCAAGGATCCACCCAGATAGTGCTTACTATAGCTTATTATAGGTTAGTAAACACTAATTTTCATTTTTTTTATAAGACAATTTATAAAATAACATATACAATAAGTATAACATATTTACCTTTTAATTCATATATTATTTGTGTATATCAGGGCAGTGTAGTAGCATATAGACTTTTTGCAACCTTTAGAAATGTGATGGATGTAACCCGACATGTTATAATCCCTGTGTGATTGAACATTAATATGGAACTTATTGTTTAGATAGATAGATAGATAGATAGATAGATAGATAGAATCTGTGTCCAGAAGGGGGCGCCATATTCCCTCCCCTGGATTCAGACTCATCAGCCAGGCTGATCTGATCAAACTGTTAGACCATCTTTGCCAGCTAGTAAGAAAGAAATGATTAATTGCTTCTGCTAGTCGATAAAAAATAAATAAATAAAACTTTTTTTTTATGGTCTACCAGTTTGACCAGCTCAGCCTGTTTGGGCTGTTTTTGTTTTGAGTGAGTGTGATAAAAGTTATGTATGAATAAGATCTGATAATGTTTGTAAATCTCAAGAGGCACGTCCAATTTTTTTAACCACATACTTTATTATCCTTAAAACAGACATGGGTCGGTCCAGGATCTTTGACCAAACGATCGATACAACAACATTCTAATACAATAAAATGATCAGTATATTTTAGTATACATTAGGAGTGTACTGTGGTCTAACAGCCATATGTTAGTTCTACACCGAGACATTAATCTAAAATAACCATGTACAAAAATACACATGCTGGGGAAATGCTGGCTGCTGGTGAGGTGGCTCTGTCAGCACTCGACACCACTGAACAATCCTTCCCAAGCATGAAGTATAACAAACAACCTTAAACAACATTCCCAGACGTTCTTATACGTAAACCTTGAGCCAGGTTGCTCTGGAGGAACTGAATGATCACAAATGAACGGAGAGCTGCTCTCGCTCTCTCTTCTCTCTACGTAGGTATGAAACATTGTGCTGTTTAACATCTTAAACATTTAAGACCCTTTATAGGCACTTTAAATCCAGCGCTTAACTGGGTACAGGTTCCTATGCTGTTGGGCAAGACAGCCGATCAGGATTCACATTAAGATGCTTCAGCGCTGTATTGCATATAGCACAGGTTTCCGACCCTGGGCTCGGTTTAGTGTTTTCCTGCTCCCGCTAAACCTGATTCAGCTCATGAGCTAATTAACAGCACCTTATATGTTAAAGCGAGCGTGTTAAGAGGAGGGAAAACACTGAAATTTGCAAACAGGACCAATCTGTCATGTGAATGTTGACATGACCAAAACCAGCACTGAGTGGGATGAGTACGTATATAAGGACACTTGTAATCTTACAGGTTGCATGCAGAGGCAATTCACTTAAATATCTTGAGTCATGGAGTGAAGGTTGAAGAGACCACAGTGAGGTCCAGCTCCACCTACTGGTAAGAAATTGAGGTCACAGGACAAAGAAACGCCATGTTCATTGACATAACAGCATGCAGTTCCTAGTTCGGTTCCAGGTCAACTGTTATTACGTTACTAATTTCCCTTTGACTGGAACTGAATTGAGGAAATATTGCAGGCAAGTCAAAAAAAAAATTTTTTTAAAAACCTACAGGAGGAGATGGGATTTTTCTAAATTCTCTTGAGACGTAAAGAAGCTGGTTAATTAGTGGCGTGAACTGTTTTTTTTTTTTTTTTTCATTTTTAGAAAGATTAAACATTAACATCTTCATCACTATTACCAGTGATGAATCAGTTGTTTTTTTTCCCCCCGATATGAAATGTTTAAAGATACAAAAAGGTGAGAGGTTACATAAAATTGCCAGGATACACAAATCAGCTTTCAGCTTCGACCGTCTGAATTCCAGCGAGCTCTTATCACACTGGAGTTGACGACGACGACAACAACAACAGGAGACGAATTTACACCCAACACAGCCAAGGGAAGCACACAGTCACGTAGGAGAGAGTAGCCAGACATCTTGTATTAAATCCCAATGCCAGAAGAACAAAAAGTCTAAAGTGCAACTTAAAACAAAGGTACCATTGCTGACGCTATATTTTATTTATTTTTCTTAAACTGTAGAAATGTCTAGACGATCTCTGTTTAATGATCCTCAGTTACACAGAGATACCAGCATGTCTGCTCGTGATATTCCCATGCAGGAGGACCTCCAAAAAGGCACAGCCGGACATCCAGTGCATAGATTGTTCCTTTCTCGAGTGGACGAAAGATCACTGCAGGATGAAGCCTGGTTGAGGAGCCAGGCGAGGGGCAGCTCTCTGTGGCACTGGCGGGGCGTACTCTGGCATGTAGAGAGAAGGATACCCGGGCTGGGGTTGACTCACCCGGGGTGGGATTGGTGGGTAAGGGGCAGCAGGGTTGCCCAGCACTGGAGCTGGTTGAGGCAGAGGCTGAGCATTTGCGATTGGGGGAAGCGGAGGGGCACGTCTGGGCTGCGGGAGTGGGGCGCTGTCGGGCTCTCTCTGCATGGGAACAGGCGGGGAGACCGGTTCAGCGTGACGAGGACCCTGGACAACTGCCGGCGATTTCAGCACCAGTTCCTGGAGCTTCTCGATCTTCACCCTCCGCAGATGAGCCAGTTTGCGCTTGCTCTGATACTCGTCAATGAAGCCATCCAGGGTTACAGCGCCATCAAGGAAAGAGTCGGCCATGTTCTGTTTAAAGAGGAAGGAGGGATCAGGATAAAGGTCAATACGTCACTAGTTAAGTTTTTTTTTTTAATTGATCATGGTCAAGTCAGAATTGTATTGTATGAAAGAAGTGAGTATATACTGTTTTCCATCCATACATACATCTAGGAACCTCTGTAGTCCAACTAGGGACCGTAGAGGCCAGTGGTAATCCTTGTATTTATTCCCATTTTGTAGGACCGTGGTAGGACCTTTGATCAACACTCACACACACATTCACTCACTCACTGTCTATACCGCTTTATCCTGTATTTAGGGTCGTGGGACGCCTGGAGCCTATCCCTGGGGCCATAGGGCACGAGGCAAGGTACACCCTGGACAGGGTGCCAATCCATCGCAGGGCACACACATTCACACACTACATGCAATTTGGAAACACCAATTAGCCTAATCTGCATGTCTTTGGACTGTGGGAGGAAACCGAAGCACCCGGAGGAAACCCACCAGGCACAGGGAGAACATGCAAACTCCAGGCATGTAGCCCCGACACAGGAATCAGACACTGGACCTGGAGGTGCTAGGCGACAGTGCTAACCGCCAAGCCACCGTGCTGTCATATACTGTTTTAGCTAAGGTAATTTTCCTTAGCTAACAAATACTTGTTCTTTCTGGTGCTTCTGTTAAGGCGGGCATAATTTTAATTCGGCACAGAAGGATGGCCTTTCTGGCGCAACCCTCCCAGGCCTGGAAGCGAAACAAGGGATGCCCTTCATCCAGTGACTGGGTTTGGGCCATTGGCTGGCAATCTAACCCAAGCTTTCCATGTGGCAAACAACAAGCCACCAATTCCCATATCAGCAAATATCATATTTATTTATTTAATTCTCAGTTGTTCTTTGCAAGCATCACGCCAGGATAATACATGAGCCTAAATGACCTCAGTGAAAAGAATAAGCTTTCCATGCAGCTGTGGAAATGTTCTCCAGAGGAAATACATTGCAGGAAGTACATGTTTGTTGATTTTCTGTCTATCTGTCTATCTATCTAAAACAGCATCAATCCCTTGCGTCTTTTAGAAGAATCTAACGGCTGAAAAAATGTCTTGGACTGTTCCTGTGATAGCTCTACAGCCAAACCCTAAATCATAAGAAAACGATTTAGAACTGTTGATGAAATCCCTCAAGGCTTGTGTGGTAAGTGGTGGGTGGAAGTGGCTACCTCTGTTTCTTCCTCAATTTTGGCTCCTTCTGTCTGCAGCAATGCGAGTAACGTGTCCAAGGATGTTTCGCCAGACTTGTGGTCTGTAAGCAGAGGAAACAGTAAAACCAATGATATTTACCATCATTAACAATGAGACCATATGAACCATAATGAACTGTTGAACACCCCACCAAGGAGACTAAAATCTCATCTGCCCAGAACCAGGAACGTAGTTTATAATGACACAGTGAGGGAGTGAGTGAGGGAGTGAGTGAGTGAGGTGTGTGCTGTTCCCACAGTAATAGACTAGCAACAAAGCCCAAGGTTGTTGTGCTCAGGTTTCCGTGTAGACTGTAACATCTACACCACAGGTCAGCGATACAGAACAGCTGAGTTTCTCATACACGTCTGCAGACAACTTAATGGAATAAAAGACTGAAAGGAGCAGCGCTTAAATAATAGCCAGTCAGATATTCATCTGTGACCTTGTTCATCACTTAATTAGAAGATTGAAAGCCTGGTATTCTTGTTCCCTTAACCCAGAACAAAAAAAAAAGGAAATGATGTTTAATAGAGCATAAGACAGTGAATATCTTTGTCTGTTAGTGGATAAAAGGAACAGTGTTGCACTATATGTAGTCATGTTGTTCCCAAGATCGGGTTTCCACGTCTCCGTACTAAACTCTTTAACTTGAAATGCTCAGATGGACCAGCTGGAATTAACCGGGACAATGTTGTCTGAAAAACAGATTAGGATGGACAGAAATCTTCCTCCTCCAGACTAACAGGAGATTTTGTGAATTTCCCTGGATATCGGGGAAGGGATTTCCCACTCGCAGCTGCTCGAGTCGCTGGCTGTAATCCACTGCTGAACGATCGAACGAACATGACCCAGTTATAATGAGCAGGGGACAGAGAGGGCAAGTCTACAAGGTGGACGGATTTCCCCTTTTTGGATAGAGAAGTGATAATTTACTAAGCAAAGACTTTAACTCATTCTGACTTTAATTCGTTCTTTAACAGATAACGAGGTATGTAAAATTATAACATACAGAATGTCAGAGCACATTAAGTATGAGACTCTTTTTTTTTTTTTTTTCCCTACTCCGAGCACATGACGATCTGTTAACAATGAGGTCTGTGATGAGGGAGGGATTCAAGTCCAACTGCCAGTGCTCTCGCTGACTGAAATCAGAATGAACAGATGAGTCACTACTGGTAAAGTTCAGCTGACAACATTCCCCAATGCGTACACTTCTATAGAACCAGTTAATGACTGAATATTCAAAATGTTTCCTCGGAAAAGCAGAGAGTTCGATGGAGATTTGCCTCTAAGCAAACCAGCACTGGTTTAAAGTGTGTGAAGGCTCCGGCGAAAAAACTCAAAATCTCTTATTGACTCTCTCGCATAACGAGTGGGCCGGTTTCCCTTACAAGTTTAACGAGGGGTTAACACAGGTCTCAGAAACACTAAGAAGGTTGCCAGATTGGACCAATCCAATCCACATAGTTTTACGTTTTATGCCAGATGCCCTACATTTTGTGGCTGGGTTTGCGTATTGGCTGGGAATTGAACCCGGGCCTTCTGGATGGCAGGTGCACTATTGTAGTGTTTATGTAAACGAGCTACAGCGGAGCATCCACCCCACCACACTCCACCACAGCGGAGCTGAGCAACAAGCCAGGAGTACCTTCTTGCATGAGGTCACAGGGGGAATTTAATTGGCTTGTTTAAGCCTTTGTATAACAAAAATGTGGACAAGATAAAAAAGCAGGGACTGTCCCCCCCCAATCTCCTGTTTTATTTTTGTTAGTGCTGTCAATCGATTAAAATTTTTACTCGAGTTAATCATAGTCTGTGATTAATCACGATTTAAAAATACTTGGATTTACTTGTATTTTAAACATGCAATGTTGGAATTTAAAAAAAGAAAGCATGACAAACTGGCGAGAGGAAAACAATTATGCCGTTTTATACTTTCTCAAACATTAACATTAAACAAATTTTAGACTCAAATCTCTGGAATGGCACCAACACTGCACGCAGGGGATGGGTGGTACAGGGTGTGGCAACCCACCACCGGCAGGGCTTGAACCTGCATTCTCAAATCCTCGAATCAACAGCTCAGGGTCTCAGCCGCCTGAGCCACCACTCCCACGTAATACATTTAATGCATTCTTGTACAAATAGTTCCCCTTGAAGGCAGCTCGAGCACACAACTTTAGTTTTATCCAAACTTCTAGAAGTTTTTTTTTTTTTATAATAAAACTTGCCGTTCAGGACACCTGGTGATGTCTCCTCAGTCATCTAAACATCCGTGTTAAATGTGCCATTATCACATATAGATAGCCAGGTAACCATGCTGTGATTATGGGAAGCCATTTGGGTCAAACTTGGTCAAATGATTAATTTGCATAAAGAAAAATCTAAATAATTCACCTGCATTAACCAGTTAATATTGACAGTCCTAACTTTTTATTTTTGGTGCATGCACTCTGTCCTTTATGGGGTGTACCTTATAAAAGAGACAAAAAGTCTAAGTGCAAGTACCTTTACCATGTAGGCAAAGAGTTTATTAGTTGTTAAAGAACTACGTTTTTAACCATAATTTTTGTCCATGTAACATTGTGGGAATGTAAAATATCTAAAAAACATGTTACTGTTAATAGCGCTATAAACACGAGGCTTTATTTGCTCACAAGCCTCCCACTTTGTTTGCATCTCTCTCTCTCTCTCTCTCTCTCCCCCTCTCTCTCTCTCTCTCTCTCTGTCTGTCTCAAAGCGCTTATGTTACAGCGAAACTGCAAATCACAAACTCTGTCCTCACCCAGACCTTTTTATTATAAAACATACAGCTTTTCCTCTGATCGTCACAAAGCACTGACACTGGAGACTCCTTCTAATAAATTCAGTCTCCTTAGAGAAATCTGTTTATGTCATAAAGCTACAATACCGGCAGTCACCTGACTCTGCGTTATATAAGCGTTTAAAAATAAAACACACACAAAGAGGATATGCGGTACAATGAGTTGGAAACTCTGTACATTTGAAATCACAATATTATACAACATAACGTATACAGCAGATTCTCCCCTATCATGCAATAAATAATCCAGAAGAAAATATTTTCAACATCCTAAAATCTATCCCTCACCCAAGAGAAAATGATAGGAAGAGACATGGAACAATTTTTTTTGATTTGTGCTTCAGCTGAAAACAAATCCTTGTTCTATCTGAATCTGCGATTAGACGCCAGGCCAAAAAAAAAAAAAAAAAGAGGGCAGTGTTTCAACAAGCTGTTTTAGAGTGAGTCGCCTAGCAACGGCTGCGTCACGCGGCTAATCAGTGTAGGTTTTTTTTCCCTAATTCATAATACATACAGGGTATACCGGGGTGTGGTGCAGAGCTCAATACGACTCCCTGATCTCGGACATCTTGGAAATCCCGGGTTCCTGAGTCGGATCGCTCTCGAACGCCTCTTAATGCTCCAGGATTTGAAAACACAAAGGCAGTAAGGAAAAAGAGGTTCCTGCGGTTTAGTGCTTTCACACTTTAGAAATCTAAAAGCCAGAAGAACCAGTTCGACTGATATTTTATTACTGATATGGACGAGTTGAGAAGAAATGAAAAGATTTCTACCTGAGCGGTAACTTGGGACGGGCAAAGATGAAATAAATCAATTTTGGGGGGGAAATATTACATCATACATCATTTAAAATTCCTGTCTATAATAGCTTTTGACTGAATTTTAGTCATCATCTTCTCAAAATATCACTAAATCAAGTTTCCGGTGTTAGTTTCTCTGGACTGTGTCTCTAATTATTCTTATCTAAGATAAGGCTTTATATCAGTTGTACGGGCTTGCAGGGGCAATAAAACGTATTAATAAGCTTATTACAGTCTTTAACTCACTAGCCTCTAAATTAAGGAAATAAAAATGCAGCTGATTATTTTGTGCTCGTCAACTGTTTGCACTGGCAGGAAATTTAATGACAGCTTTACCTCTCACGCACATCAAACACTATCCTGTTTTCACAATTTTTTTCCATGAATTATTCATTTATTATTACACTAAATTTGATCCCATTGTTTAATTTTTTTTTAATGCACAGGTTGAGCCTTCAGAACCTGTGACAAGTTTTAACAATGGGCTTCATTCAGACTTCTGGACGTCATTTGAAAAGAGACACCATGAGATTTAAAAAGATGAATAGCATGAGTAATCAATGCGGAGACACTGGCAAGGACACTGAGCAGATGAGAGGAGGAAACCAGGGGATTGGTTCTTTGTTTGTTTGCTTTTGGTAACCGGGGAGTGTGACCTCACCTAGCGTGGACTTGTGAAGCTGGAAGGTCTCGAACTGTTCCTGAAGGCTGTGGTAGCGCTTCGTCAACTCGTTCTTCTGAAGTTCTAATCTGGGCTGCAGCTGGAGGTTCTGCTCAGCCAGGCTCCGGTTGCTGGCCAGGATCATTTCCTTATTCTTCTGAACCTCTTGCACCTAAACACACACACATACCACATTACAATGGAATCTAATCCCAGTAATCTTAATGCATCACATAAAAAGGCACTTTTTAACATGTTTAATACACTAAACCCAAAGCAAAACAAATAAAGTTGCCATTTCAAAAGGATTCATTTATTGGGCTGCATCAAGCAAAGAAAACAACTAGGGAGATTTGAAACGAGTATAACTGGCTTAACTGTGCATAAAAAAACCCCTGAAATGATATTGCTGAATCGGCAACATTGTGGAAGAGAATGTGGTCGAATAAAAAAACCCATCATGAATCAAGGTCACTTAAACATGTGGTGAAGTTGCATGGAAAAAATATCAACAGTAAAAACCAGAGAGAGCCATGTTTAATAATGAACGTAAGTGCATTTTCATACACACACACACACACACACACACACACACACACACACACACACACACATACAATGCAGGATCGGGATTGTGTCCACAAGAAAACCACTTGTTAGTGAGACTCATCAGAAAAAAGACTTCAGGTTGCTAGGGAGCATAAAGACTGGACTTTGGAGCGATGGAAAAAGGTCATGTGACCTGATGAGTCCAGATTGAGCCGAAATGAGTGTGAAATGAAGCGATGTACCCGTAATGCACAGTGTCCACTGTACAAGCCTCTGGAGACAGTGTTATAATCTGGAGTTGGTCAGGTCTAGACTCAGCAACGTTACGCAGCAATAAAACGAAGTCAGCTGACGACCTGAATGTAGTGAATGACCAGGTCATCAGATTTATGGAGGTTTTCTTCTCTGATGGTACGGGGGATATTCCAGGACTCACACTGTGATAAAGCGGGTCTGGGTGCATGCTGATAAAGCTGGATACTCTTTTGATTTATGTAGATCATCTGAAAAACTAAAAAAGTGATTAAAAAGGTGATAAGATTTTTATTTTATTAACTTCGGATTCACTTACAACAAGGCCGTCCACCAGGCGCGGGTGGATTTGGAAGACGACCTACATATAGCAGAACCATCATGAGCTGCACTGCGCTGCCATACGCAAATACTGCCTGCTTAACTTTGCATAAGGATGCAAAGCAAAGCAAAGTCTGTATTTTATACTCGTCGCATCGCTTGTAGCTTTCTCTCAGGAATTTGATAAGAACTTCTTTTTATTCTGTCTTGAAGACGATCTTTCACCTTATGTCCTCGTCTCAGCATTACATTGGAAATCTAAACATTCTATGAATCACGAATCACACCTACACATGTTCACAGATGCAGATCAGAGAAACACAAATTATACATCCATAAACACATGCAGAGTTTCAGGTTCTCTGTGAATTCGATACGAATTGGTGGGTGAAACCAAAGTCACCATAAGGACAAGTTCATAATTGATCCCCCCCCCCCCTTTTATTATTTTTTTTACATTGCAAAATATTGGGTATGTCATGCATGTGTGGGGAGCAGAAAGAGGAACCAAGACCGCTCTGTACTTCTGATAAGAGCTTTAAGCTTCCCACAAATCTCCTCCCACTCAAACCTCAGGACAGGAACCAGTGTGTACAGTATATTACAAAAATCACATGTGACAAAAATCCATAGATCATCATGTGTGTGTGCACATTCTAAAATTTACACCCATATCATGTAGTAATGGATTTTTTTTACACTGGATTTCTGCATGCAAGACTGGACATCTGATGGATTACTAGGGGCTTAGACTGGGGAATAAATGGGGTGGGGGTGGGGGGGGGGGGGTAGGATTATACATAATAGGTGTTACGAGTTCAAGCCTTTGAGGAAGACCCCTAACCTTCACCTGCTCAGTCGGATCCTGTCACAAGTATACCGTACTTTGGGTAAAAGTCATACCCGAGTCACACCTGATCCGGCTAATCAAGACCTTCCGTAGCCGAGTTACAACATCCTGTGGACTCAGCTAGGCTGAAACTAAACTCCTCATGGTGGCAGATTTCCAGGAATGAGGACGGACAGCCTAGATTTAGACGGCCCTGAGCAAAAACAGCTACGTCATTGTTTGTTCTGTGCTAACACACCTGAGACAGCTCAACTGTGGCCTGATGAGTAATAGGCCGGGTCAGGTGTGGTAGAAAAAAGGAAACAGAAATGCGGGTTGTATATTTAGGTCTAGGGATTTAGAGACAGATACTACTAGGTCTGAACGGTTCTGGATGACTTGCAAGAAAACGGGTTACGTTTATTCACTGGAAAAACACACTTCTGAAGCAACCTACAGTATAAGTGAGGCAGGACGCAATCCAAGCATTAACCCGAGGAGAGCTCAAGAAAAACTCAACAAAATCATCCAGTTTATTCAAGATTTTCCTTGAAATATAGAAAGGTATCTTGTATTATCGCTAATGTATTAGGTCAGTGTTTTTCAACCTTTTTTGAGCCAAAGTACATTTTTAATTGAAAAAAATCACAAGGCACACCAACAATCGAAACTGTAAAAAAAAAAATGAAACTCTGTAGCCTATATTAACAATATACAGCCATTCTTATCGAAGTGTCTTGAA
>JAQMYL010000014.1:4930521-4943177 GCA_030014365.1 Clarias pachynema | reverse complement strand
TAATAATAATAATAATAAAATAAGTAAAGATGCGGAAATTGAAAGCATGCATTTCATTTGGCTATATAGTGTGATTACTTGTGTGTTTTTCGCGAGCTGGTTGCTGCTGCGGCGGGGGCGGGGCAGAGGATCGCGATGCCGGTCCAGCATCGTGATGTCTATCGGCCATCGGCGATGGACGATGGCATCATCTATCGACCCAACCCTAGTCTGTATGCATGTTTATATGTCTTCATGTCTGTTTTTATGTCTGTCTCTGTCTTTACGTCTGTCTGTATGCATGTCTTGTCTGTATGTATGTCTGTCTGTATGCATGTCTGTGTCGATGTCCTTATGTCTGTATGTATGCATGTCTGTATGTCTCTCTATGTCTTTATGTCTGTATTCATGTCTGTCTCTATGTCTTTATGTCTGTCTGTCTCTGTCTTTATGTCTGTATTCATGTCTGTCTCTATGTCTTTATGTATGTCTGTCTGTCTCTGTCTTTGTCTGTATGTAAGCATGTCTATCTCTATGCATGTCTGTCTCTAAGTCTTTATGTCTGTCTATATGTATGTATGTCTTCATGTCCGTCTCTGTGTCTTTACATGTGTCTGTCCAGACAGATTTTGTCACAGTATCGCGCAAAACTGGCTGAACCAAATTGAATAAAAATGTGCAAGTACATTGATATCTGCCTGAAGTTTTACCTGTGACATAAATGTAACCAAAATGTTGAGTAAAAGCGATATTATGAACAGTTATGTGCGTGATTTAATAATCTACTTTAAAATAAACTATATTATTAAGCTATTTGCTCAATGTAAACAAACACCTGCACCAATAGATATTCATTATATCTCAACTGAATATTTTTATTGGGATTAATTCATATTAAATATTTTAGCAATAACAAAAAAGAATAATAATCTAATTAAATAATAAAAGAATAATAATAATCTACTTTTTCTCATTGATTGTAATGAGATGAAATGACAGTGGATTAAAAATCTTGCTCATGATAACATTTCTTTTTTTAAAGACGCTATTTTTTGTTAACAAAAGTATACGCACCCCTGGCCATCATACACTTATGTGGTTCTATAACGAGTTCGGAGCACAGAATTGTAGAGAATGTCCCGGAGTGCCTTATAATTACAGTTCCACTTCACTCCACTACAAGGCCCAAACCTATTCCAGCATGACAATACTGAAGGTTTATTGTGAGGATGTTGAGACAGATTATAACCAACGGCGCCTTGTCCAATATGTTAACGTAATTGTGCGTACAGACAGCTTTTACATGATAGCAGCATGGATCTAAGAGCATATATGTCCTGGTGCTTGTTCTTTATTTGAAACCGATACTGACTGCAAAATCTGCCTACCTGGGCTACTTTCTAACTGCAGCAAACCAATAGTGTTTTACAGAATTGAGGTAGGTTTCATGTTAGCACGTATCAAATTCAGTGCTGAGTCAGAATAAATAGATCAGTATCTTGGGACATTTTCATCTCCGCTGCTCTCGTTTTCTTTCTCTTCCTTTTCCCGGGGCCGAGACGGCTCTAAAAATGGACGCAAAGGCTCGTCTGTGATATCAGTCCCCATCATCTGCCTCTGGATCAGTCTGTAGTAGAGGCCACGGAGGTCCATTAGCTCATCGTGTCTGCCCTGCTCCACCACAGCGCCGTTGTCCAGTACCACAATTGTGTCTGCGCGCTGCACCGTGCTCAAGCGATGAGCGATAACCAGGACTGTGTAGTTCTCCATCACGGCGTTCAGAGCCTGCTGAACCTGACAGGATGCATGCAGACAGTACCAGTCAAGTTACAAGTCGGGACACACAAGTTTGTTTTAGATACTGCATTCAGAAAGTATTCAGACTCCCTTCACTTTAGTCTATTTTATTAGATTGCTGCTTGATATTACAGTTGTTTAAATTAAATTTAGCTAGATTGTTGCTGAGATGTTTCTACACCTTGATTAGAGTCCACCTGTGGACAAGATTTGGAAAAGCACACACGTCTCTATAAAAGGCCTCACAGCTGATAATGCATAATGTATCAGAGCGAAGTCCATGAGGTCAAAGGAGCCGCCTGCAGAGCTCAGAGACAGGGTTGTTGCAAGACACAGATCTGGGCAAGGCTACAAAAAAATACAAAATTTGACCAAAAACCTCATGGTCACTCTGACTGATTCCAGAAGGACAACCATCACTGATGCACTCCAACAATCTCAGCTTTAGGACAGAGTGGCTAGACGGAAGCCTCTCCTCAGTTTATTACACATGGAAGATCATTCAGAGTTTGCAAAAAAAGTATGTGAAGGACTCTCAGACTGTGAGGAACAAGAGTCTCTGGTCTGATGAAACAATGAGGAAAGATTAGGAAGCCAGGCACCACTTATCAGCTGCTCAATACCATCCCAACAGTGAAGCATGGTGGTGGCAGCATTGTGCTCTGTGGGGTGGTTTTCAGCAGCAGGGACTGGGAGACTGGGTTGAGGGCAAAGTACAGAGATATTCTCATTGTTGCACAGCACTCAGGAATGGGCAAAGGTTCACCTTCCAACATGACAGCGATACATAGCCAAGATGAGGTACATATCCAAGACAACATAGGAGTGGTGTATATGTACAGTACATCTGATATTTCAGTTTTTTTCTTTAATAAATTTACAGACATTTTTACAATTATGTTTTGACTTTGTCATTATGGAGTACTGAGTGTGGCTTAATGAGAAAAAAACGATTTAAACAACTGTAGTATCAGGCTGCAACATAAAACTGAAAAAATAGTCAAGTGGGTCTGAATACTTCCTGAATTCACCGAATGAATCTTTTTCAAGAGGGGCCATCACCACCACCTCCTGTCCTCAAAGGCCATAAAGTCTTTGTCAAGAGAAAAAAAAACGATTCAATAATTCTACAATTTACAGCTTTTGGAATTCATCTCCAAACAAACGTAGACTGAAGACTTTCTTGACAATTATACAGTATTTTCACACTACTGTAGTACTCATAAATCAATGGCCCAAATCCTGCATAATGCTAAAACCCTGTTACAAACAGGATGTGTACATCAAAGACAAGGATTAAAGTCTTAATCCATACCATGTGCTCGCTCTCAGCATCCAGCGCGCTGGTGGCCTCGTCCAGAATGAGCACGCTCGGGTTCCGGATTAGGGCGCGGGCGATGGCCACTCTCTGCTTCTGCCCTCCTGAGAGCTGAGTCCCCTTTTCCCCGACACCTGCAATGTGGCACACTGACTTAGCACTGCGTTAGATCAGGAGTCTGATAGAACACTGGATATTTGGTAAAAAAAACACCTAAAATGCTGATTCATCACCTGGGGTTGAATCAGTGAGCTCAATTAATTAAACCACACACTTGGAAAAAGTGTAACTCTAGCACCTGTAGGGGTCAAGGAGCTGTCTCACATGGATCTAGTGGTCCATCTGAGACAACAGAAAAAGGGTCCAAGCAGCAGCTATTTTGAAAGCTAGAACCCATGCTAAGAGTATATTATTATTATTTATCGTAGCACATTTCTTATTAATGTGCAAATCTGTGATGTGACCTGTGGTGTGTTTTCCCTATTAAAACACACCCTAAAGTGTTAATGCTTATTTTACTGCAGCTATTAACACTCACTTACACACTCATCTTCTATACCGCTTTATCCTGTATTCAGGGTCGCGGGGACCTGGAGCCTATCCCAGCAGACATAGGGCACAAGGCGGGGTACACCCTGGACAGGGTGCCAATCCATCGCAGTGCACACACACACTCACACACTATGGGCAATTTGGGAATGTCAATGAACCCAACCTAGATGTCTTTGGACTGTGGGAGGGAACCGGAGTACCCGGAGGAAACCCACCAAGCACGGGGAGAACATGCAAACTCCATGCACACAGAGACGTGAATTGAGCCTGGTCGGGAATCGAACCTGGACCCTGGAGGTGCAGGGCGACAGTGCTAACCACTTCACCACAGTGCCACCTCTCGAGAAGTACTTCCTAAGTATCAACTTTAATTTAGATAAATGAGACTGGTGTGATCCTGAACAGCGTTTAAAAACTCCGGTCTCACCCGTATCGTAGCCTTTGGGGAGGCTGGAGACGAAGTCATGAGCGTTGGCCTTTTTGGCAGCCGTGACTACAACCTCTACAGGAGCGCTTGGAAGGTTATAGGAGATGTTCTTCTGTACAGAGCGAGCGAAAAGGACCGGCTCTTGTCCAACCAGCGCGACCTGAGTGAAGAAGTGAATTACTGCAGTTTGATACAATGAGTATTTATTCTAAAGTCAGATTTGTGTTTGGTGACACAGGACGGCTTTGTGCCACATATTGTTTCAACACTTTCCCCTCTGACGGGAGTTCACCTTGGAGTGGAGGTAGCTATGCTGGTACGTCTCAATCGGCCATCCATCCAGTAACACTTGGCCCTCCTGAGGTGTGTAAAAGTTCTTGAGCAGAGAAACGCAGGAGCTTTTACCGCTGCCTGAGGGACCCACCAGGGCCGTCACTGCCCGTGGCTGGATACTGAAGGACACGTTCTGCGAATAAAATGTTAGGTAGGCTGAAGCTTTATTGACTGTGATATAAATAACATGTTTAGTAGGTCAATGATCAGACCTTAACTAAGTAGAACATGATGTGATACCTTGAGAACACTGGTCTCTGGTCGGGTAGGATACGCAAACGTCACATTCTTGAACTCAACTAGGCCTTGCAGCACATCTGGAGCTACTTGGCCATCGAAAGTGTGTTTGGGCTTCCTGTCAATGTACTCGAAGACCTTTTCTGCGGCTCCCACACCCTGCATCAGACCTGTGTAAACTGACGCGATGTTCTGTGGGGCAGAACAAGTTTCAGAACAAACCAAGCACGGCTCCCAGTTTACAAATGTACTGATGCTATTGTGAAGTGCCTCACATCCAGACATTCCCCAAGTTCAAGCTCATAGAGGATGAAAGCAACGAGAGTTCCCCCGCTTATCTGGTCTGTCACCACCAAGTGACCTCCATAAAACAGGATGGCCACCTGCAACGCCAGCTCCGAGATCTAAAACAACACCGACATGTTTAACGTCACCTGTACGTTCTACCAGGTTGTTTGACAAATCATCATTTCATGAGTCCTTTAGATGAATCCCACTTCTTGATATTCGATACTCACACAGCTGGACCACATAAAGCAGGCGTAGGCTACAGCTTGTTTCTTGTTCAGTGCGAACACCTCCAGTAGTTTGGCATAATAAGACTCAGCCTCGTGATCCTCTCCGGCGAAGCTGCGCACCGTCCGCATGGCTGAGATCGTCTCCTCTGCCACTTTGTTGGCCTGAGCCAGAGACGTCTGCACCTCCTTGGTAAGTTTCTGCAGGAAAACATTTGTGTAAACGTTTAATAATCATATGTAAAGGGAAGATCAGTAGTACCTTGATTCCACAGGAGTTTAAGCTCTGTGATTTTTCTTGAGGTTGTTAAAAGTTTGTTCGCTTGCCTTGTAATACTCGCCGTAAAGCTTGGAGAGCACGGCGAGGTACGGGAAGCCCATGATGGTGACGAGCGACAGCTTCCAGGACATGCTGAACATGAAGATGAAGAATCCAACTGCCTTGACGAAGCTGCGCAGGAACAGGTTGACATTCTGCGAGATGAGGTCACTCACCTGCGTGGTGTCTGAGGTCAGCCGTGACGTGATGTTACCTGTATCGATTACACATCTGTGTCTGAGTCCAATTTCAATTTGGTTGTCTTTAAAAATGCTCCTGTTATATCACCTGTTAGAACAATTCCAGAATCCTGTTATAATTACTGACTGCTATAATTATTGACTATTAGGATTAATGACTCTTCTGACTACTCACTTTTGTTTACTGACTTTTACGCTGCTACTGACAATAATAATTACTGATTGTTATGACTACTGACTTAATTACTGACTATTATGCTGCCAATAACATTAATGATTACGGGCTGTTGTGATTACTACTGCTTATTCAGCTACAGACAATTATGACTAATGACTATGAATAATGACTTTTGTTTAATGACTGTTATGCTGCCACTGACACTATCGACTACTGACTGTTATGACTAATGCCTGTTACGAATGCTAAATGTTATGACTGCTGATGTTTGATTACTGACTGTTATGCTGCTACTGACAATGATGATTATTGATTGTTATGACTACTGATGGTTATTACTGATTGTTATGACTACTGAATGTTACGACTACTGACTTTTGATTACTGACTGTTATGCTGCTACTGACACTAATGAATACTGACTGCTTTGACTACTGACTGTTATGAATACTGACATTTGATCACTGATTATTATGCTGCCACTGACATTAACGATTACTGACTGTTATGACTCCTGATGCTGATTAACTATTATGGTTACTGGTGCTTTCACTGCTACTGACAATCATGACTACTGAATCTTTTGACAACTAACTGTTATAGTTACTAGTGTTTATGCTTATTGATTGTTATAGATACTGACTGTGATGACTATTGAATCTTTTGACTACTAACTGTTATGAATACTGACTGTTTAAAGTGATAACTGATAATTGACTCTTATGATTCCTGGTGCCTGTGTTTACTGACTGTTATGATAAGTGACTTTTATCATTACTTACTCCTATTGTTGGTGGCTGTTATGCTACTACTGACTGTGATGACCACTGAATCATATGGCTACTGACTGTTATGTCTCTCTATGGTTATTGGCTCTTACAATTACTGAGCATACTGTATACGATAGCACATGGTCTTAGCTTAGATCTCGTAAGACAGAACTCAACCTGTATGATTAGCATCGAAGAAGCTGATCTCCTGATGCATCAACGAGCGGAAAAGGAGGTTCCGCAGTCGAATGCTAAGCCTGGCGAATGTCAATGAGAACACACCTCCACGAAACCCAACAGCCACGGAACTAGAATTAGAGACTTGGTGTTATAATTACAGTTGCATGCTTGGAGCACATAAAAATATAACTCATCATTTAGTCATTTAGTCACCTAGGTCTCATCTAGGGACATTTAAATAAAATTTACTAAAGTTTGGAATATTGCAATAAAGTGAAATTTGTAAATTCTTAATTTTTGAGAATAGGTATACATATTTGGGCATGCACTTATGAAAGGTTGAGCCAGGCTTATATTAGTTATTAGTCAGATTAGTTAGATATTAATAATTACTGTATCTACACATATCCGTATAAGTGTATACGTGATAATACCAACTCACCTGACGAAAGCCAATACAGTGAGAATAGTCATTGGTTTGATGAAATATTCCATACTCTTGTTGATCACTATACTATCGATGGCTTTCCCCGTGTAATAGGGGATAAAGGCCTCGCCTAGAGAGAGACAGAAACATTTAACCAAAAATATTTATATAACTTTCTGTACTTGTCTCAGTCGTGTTAAATACTTATTCACATCAGGTAACATCTGTTATTTACAACACAGCACTGTTTGAGGTTATAAAGAAGGTATTCATTGTTTATAACAGCAGGTCCTACAGTAAATTAGACACCATTACATCGTTCACTCAGTGTATAGACTGTAATTAAATATAATATACATGGTGGTGAGGAACTTTCAGTGGAGTCTACGGTGTCAGAACATGGTGTATAAACTCACACACAGCTGAGAGGAGGAGGAAGAAGAAGGCGAGGGACAGAAGCCCTGTGTCCTCCTTACAGTACGACAGCAGACGTCCCAGTGTGGCCCCAGAATTTGTCTTCACCCCGTTCCCTCTTAACTCGCCCGATTCTTCATGTTCCTCTTCGTCTTCTCCTCCATCCACCAACCTCTCCCTCTCCTCCCCAACATCAGAGCCTGGAACATTTGGCCTGCTCAGTAGCTTCCAGAAGAACACAGACCCTATGGTGGAGATGCAAGTCCACGAGAACAAGCTGAGGAACCAAGGATCGTGCATCAGAGCCTCCATCTCGGAGAATATCAGGAGCTTGGCGAGGGCATACGAGAGCATGGTGAGACCGAGGAGCACCATCGGAGTGTCCAGGAACGCGACACGTCTCGGGCCATCTTGATGGTTTATCAGGACGCCTAGAGAGGCGCCGACGAGGAGGCAGGAACGCCCCAGGGTCGCCACCCAGAGATCCAGCACTGAGCGACGGACGTCAAAGTCGAGGACGTCATCCGAGAACATGACTGGACCAGTAAACTGGATGTAGAGGACGGTGGAGACCACAATGTCCACCAGGACAGAAGTAAAGATGCAGCCGACAAGCACAGCCTGCTTCATGATGTAGTGTGATGTGAGAGTGGAGACACGTGACAGGAAGTCAGAGTGATCAGATCAGGTCAGCCTGTGCTGAGACCAAAGCGATCAGACAGGTAATAAACAGCACAGGAGATTATTATCTGGTGTGAGATCATTATCTGGAGACAAGACACAACGACACAACAAGGAAATAACCCGCAATCCTCAAACTTCCCTTTAATCCGCACAAACACTTCCACTAATATACTACTAATATTAATAATGTTATTATGAGGAAGGTGTTTACAGAAGCGCCTCTGCGTTCACACTCCACCGCTTCTCCGGAGCCTCCGAGCTGCAGTCTGATAACGCGGAAGTGAGAATGAAAGAGGCGGTCAAGCTCCGCCCACGGCGCTCAGCCTGACCAATAAGAACGTTTTCCGCGTTTAACGGACACGCCCACGCTCGCACGAGGCGCTCTTTCAGGACAAAACTCATTACAAGCAGGAATAAAAGTTATGATTAGATTAGATGAAATAAATAATATAGCGAAATTATTATTATTATTATCATTATTATATTTGTAATATATTCGTATTAGTATGTTATTACTATGTAATTTGAATTATATATGACCAGCAGGACCTCTGTACCAATTCTTTTATTATATATATTGTGATATGACAATATGCTGTACAACACAAGACCATTAGGAAATTATGATGTTAAATTAAAATGATAAAATCTACATTTCCAATAGTCCTAACTGTATGATTTAGATAATTGTTCCAGATTTTCATAAAGCACAAATCGCCAGGCCCAAAAATAAATGTATGGTGGATCACTACTTTATAAACTAATCTTTAATACATTAAACTCATAAAACTGGTTATTCATGTGGATATGTAAACCTGCCTATGCGCTTTCTCAGCATCCCTGTTTATTCATAAATGTCTCATTCATTCATTACCCCTTAGCAACCAGACACACACACACATATATATATATGTGTGCTGGTCACTATTATTGGCATCCCTGGTTAAGATGTGTTCTTAGGCTTCTAATAAATAATTTTTTAATTTAATGTTTAATTATTTAAACAATATAGAGCCACAATGCAAAAAGAGGGGAAAAAATCCTACCTTTAATTGAAGTACAATTATTCAGTGGGAAAAAACCCACATTAAGAATTTATTTTTTTACATGGAATCATGTCTGCCACAATTATTGGCACCCCTGATGTTAATACTTTGTACAGTACGTAATCTCCTCCTATAACATTTCACAAGATTGTAGAATACAGATAGAGGAGTCTTTGACCATTTCTCATTCAGTCCTGGGTCCTCACTTATGCACTCTCCTCTTCAGCTCACTCCACAGGTTTTCAGTTTGGTTGAGGTCTGAGGACTGAGATGGCCATGAGAGGAGCTTGATTTTGTGTCTGCTGAACCATTTTTGTGTTGATTTCGCCATGTTTTGGGTCATTATCCTGCTGAAAGACCCAATGATGACCAATCTTCAGCTTTCTGACAGAGGCCATCAGGTTGATTTAAAATGTCCTGGTATTTCAGAAGATTCATGATGCCGTCCACCCTAACAAGGTTCCCAAGGCCTTTGGAAGAGAAACAGGCCCACAGCATAACAGATCCTCGACCATACACAGTGGGCATGGGGTGCTTTTCCACATACTCATCTTTTGTTTTTACGCCTGACCCAGACAGTGTTTGTTTCCAAAAAGTTCTAAAAAAAAAAAAAAAAATTTTATTAGAAGCCCAGTGGTCAGGACATACCAAGTATTTCCTGAAGTGTGTATACATTTATTGGTTGACTCTGTACATTATAAACATATATCAACCCATCTGACAGTCAAAGTGACAAAAGATCACATTTTTCTCTGTGATGTTTAATGGCCATTTGCAAGATTTTTGTCATTGCACTTCCTCCACATAATTGGTTAATTGGATAATTGTATGGACTACCAGGTGTCTAGATGTTCCTAATAAAGTGGACAGTGAGTATAAATATTGCAGGGCATATATACATATATAAGTATATATATTAAACAGGAGCATTAGACACATAATTTTACAATTTTACAATTAACAAGGAGATTAAGGAGATAAAGAAGATGCCAACAGAATCAGTGCTGACACATTAGTGTTTATTATCCTAAAAGCCAACATGATAAAAAAAAAAGATTCTGAAAAAAAAAATCCTTCAGCTGTTACTGAAGCAATGCATTATATACAAAAAGACTGTAACAAATAACATCCTGCCCTGTTTTATAAGCGCCGATGCGGTCACAAACAGCTGAGCCTTATGAGACGGGCCGTTACAATCAGTCCCTCATACGCTGCCACTTGGATCCTTTGACCTAATGAGTTATTAATCGCTGCCGTCAGTGGACATCAGGTCCCGGCAGCACGTACTCCAGAGCGTCCTTTCCCTCCTCTGTGACCACCTGAACTGCGCTGATCACCGTCTCGACAGGGAACGTCAGGAACAGGTCGTCTTTCAGTCTTTTGGGTGAGGGCGAGTCGTCGGCGGGGCACAAGGGCTCGGTGACGGTCAGGGTTATGGAGGAGACGTTCCTGCCTCGCCGTTTGGCACTTTTCTTTTCCTGCTTGTACGCGGCGTTCATGTTTGAAAAGACCTGAAAGGAGACGAATTCGAGTTCATGTCCATTACTACATGTTACTCCTAAAAACCCTGTTGCAGGAACCTCTTGTTCAAGCATCACCACATACACGTCATTCGAGATCCTGTAAAGAAAATGAAAAACGCTTTATTATCTCAGTACGTACCATCTGTTGGAGTTGATTTTGCTGCTCCTTGATGGACGAGACAAAGCTGTTATCCGGCTCCTCGCTGAGGGAATCGTTTCCCGCATCGTGCTCGTAACTCAATAAATCCAGCTTCATCTGGCGGACAGAGCGATACGGCAGGATCAGCGTTATCAATATTATCAGTTTAGATTTAACTGTCACGATACGCCTTCGTATCCAGATCTCAGATCTCATCCCCCTACCTGACCGGGCGCGCTGGCTTTGCGGTTGAACATCAGGCAGTAGGGTGTGAACCTGGTCTCGGGGTTCACCGACGTCCTAAACAGCGCCAGAACGGGATCGATGAAATCGTCCCACTCGGCCTGCTTCTCCGCCACCACCTGCCTGACGGTGTCTTTCAGCAGAGGGTTGGAGCGCTCCAGGAGGGAGCTGTGCTGGAGCTTCAGCTGCAAACCCCAGCGCTCGCTCAGCTGCCTGCTCACCTACGACACGACACATCTGGATGGTTCAGGAAATAACTCTAGATGCTGAGAGTTGATAAGTGCTACTCACAGAAAAAAGAAAAGAAAAAAAAGACAAACCTGTTCGCAGAAATCAGCGTTCAGAGAGCAGAGAATGGTTTTTACTGAACCGTACCTGCAACACACACACACACACACACACACACACTGTGATGATGACACACAGGAACATTTCATCATGAGAGTTTGTGTAACAGTTAACAATTATCATTTACCGATAAACAGTTGACGAAATGCATCTCGCCACACACAGAAAGTCTCTCTTCTGGACAGGAAACGCCTCCAGCCACTTACTGTAGTAATCTGTAACGATGACCAGGTGTGTGTTTCCTCCATGTGTAGTGCAAGGGAACGGGCCTGTGTTCAAACACACACAAACACACACAGTCACAAAGTGCAGACTTGTGTGTCACGCAGGAAGTGTGTTCGCATCCTTGACTGGGTTCGTACCCATTATTTCCAGGGTAACGGTGTCCCAGGGGCCGTCGACCTTCAGTGGCCTCGGCGTCCGCGCCATGTTTTTGTTCCGCTCCGTGTGCCGACACGTCTCACACACTTTGATCTAAAAGAAGACATCGGTTACTACAGGGACAGGGACACACACACACAAACTCGCACACAAAACCACATGTGCGCGCTCACCCAGTCCACTACGTCCTTGACGATGCCCAGCCAGTAGTACTTGCTCTGGATGCGGTGCACCGTCTTCTTTTGTCCCAGGTGATGGCCGAGCTCGTTGAAGTGACACTCGAGGAAGATCTGGCGCTTCCGCTCAGCGTCGATCACCACCTCGCGCTTCTCCTCCTTCTTCATCCCCACATAGTACAGACGCCCGTCTGCAGGGAGTGAGAGAGAGAGAGACAAAGACAGAGTTAAACAGGAACAGCCAATGAGAATAATAATCAGAGACAGGTGGGTAAACAGACAGACATGTAGATAGGGGGACACGCAGATAGACAGACAGACAGGTAGATAGGGGGACACGCAGATAGATAGACAGACAGGTAGATAGGGGGACACGCAGATAGACAGACAGACAGACAGACAGACAGGTAGATAGGGGGACACGCAGATAGACAGACAGACAGGTAGATAGGGGGACACGCAGATAGACA
>JAQMYL010000014.1:4907215-4920632 GCA_030014365.1 Clarias pachynema | reverse complement strand
CTCATTGACTCCTATGTGTAGAAAACCCTCGGCGCTTCATCCGCGCTCACCGGACGCTACGAACGCCAGAAAAACGCCCGTGTGAACAAGGCCTAAGTGGTAGTAGTAGCTTAATGTGGGAGCCCCCTAGTGACAGGGACAAATTGGATTGGAAAAAAAGGGGGGGGGGGAGTATTGGCACCCTGTCCAGGCTCCACCCAACCATGTTTTTTTTTTTTTTTTAAACATGCCCCATGCCACAGAATAACATGTACTTGTTTTAAAGTCCAGCACCAAAATCAGGACATATATATATTTTTCACCAGCCTTCACAGATTACTATTAAACCACGGCACTGTGCCTGGCGTTTCTGGTTGATGAGCGATTTCCAGCGGTGAACTCGGACTGTTTAGCCCCACTTCATTTCCATTACAAAAACACACTTTAAAGGAAGACTAACTAAAGCAAATGGGAAGTTCTTCTTGATCTCGGACTAAATGAAGAATCCCTGTCGCTCTCACTGGGGATTTTTATTCATCTACGTCAGGAAAGTCGGCCAAAAAACCCTGCACAGTATGACTCGGGCTAAAAGCACACAGCGGACTTTAAAGTGAACACGGCAGATGGAGGAGAAAGAAACAACCAAGACCTGCTGGGAAAACCTGCGCGCTGAGTAAATGGTTCTTAAATCAGCTTTATCGTCTCATTAATTATAAGAAAAAACCCACAATGCCGCAATGCTAAATTTATATTAAATCCTTTACTGGATGAATCTATCTGCATTGCTCATTAGCGCATGGAAAGAACTTCTAATGTTAAATCATCATCTGGGATAAATATGGAAAATATATATTTAAAATGAAGATATTTCACTTCACCTAACATTTCAATCTTTATAATCTATATAGAATCTATATAAAGGCATACTGTAAATCAACAGAAAAAAAGTGTGTGTGTGTGTGCACATCAGTGGTAAAAGGTGCCCGGCTGACAGCGCGCGGCCCACTCTGAGCTCGAGTCGGGGGGATCTAAGAGGTCTCGGTATGGGACGTGCAGTTTGAGGACACAGTACCTGCGGTCCACGTCCACATCAGCAGGAGCGCAGTCGGAGTACGGGTGGAACTTTTCCTGCAGGATGAGACAAAAAAAACAACAACGGTAACAGTCGAGATGCACAGCTTCTGATGATGAGGTGTACCTAATAAAGTGGCAGCTCCACGGTTCGCTGTATGTTACGAGTGTTTCAGGCCAGTAGGGGACAGCAGCGGTACATAATGTATACTATAAGGACTATTATTGTTGAGCTGTGATGGAACAAACAGAATGATGTGACGTTGCTACACACACATACACACACACACACACACACACCTGTACTTAAATGCAGCTACACAAAGACTTACCTCATCCTCACTCTCCTCTCCTCCCCTGACCTTCTTCTTTTCCTTCTTCTTCTCCTCCTTCCCGGGCAGCAGATCGTCGACCCAGGCTAGGTCGTGCTGAGAGAACACCACGTCGAGCATCTTGCGCACCAGCATCAGGCCCAGGATCTGAGACACGAACACACACTCGATCAACGGACACACGGTGAGGGTCACCATGATTTCACATCACTTACAGTACGATGCGTGTCAGCTCTCACTCAACAGAGTCACCAACAATTCACATGTGATTATGTGATATCGTGTGATGATGCATTTTACATCACAATATTTAATCGCACGTGTAATATCACGTGAACTACACGTGATCAATATGTTCAAATAAAGAGACAATGACTGTAAATCACCTGTGAAAACTGAGTTATGTGTAAAATTCACAATGCGAAAATCCGAAACTCTGCATACATGATAAGTGTTATAGATGATGAGTGAGTGATTCATTTATATTCACACGTGACTTTTTCAAGAGATTCATTTTGGCAAATTTGCGGTGAACATTGGTGGATCAGTGGTAGGGTTCTGAGTCAACACCCAAATCCCAGCCACTGGACGGGTCCCAATGGATAAAATGGGAGGGTTGTGATAGGAAGGGCATCTGACATGAAACCTGTGCCAAGTTGTTGTGCGGATCAAATGAATCATTTAAAAAAGGAATAATTTAGGAGATGTATAGGAAAGGAAATGAAAAATCGGAAATTTTTTGTTGTAAAAATTAATGAATCATTTATAAAAGTCACATGTAAAAGTGAATCAATTGCAAAAGTCATGTTAAAAAATTTATGAATCGTTTGAGGAAAAAATTTATGAAAATTAATCCTAAAAGTCAGCTTTGAAAATATATTGTTGAAAATGTCACATTAACATTAGTTGACTCAATTGAAAAAACAACATGTGGAAACGAATCATTTAAAAATCTGGCATGTGAAATTGAATGCTTTATGACTCATTTGAAAGTCAGATGCAAAAAATAAATAAATCATTGGAAACATTTCCATAATTTGAAATTCTTCCAAAATTGTTGTTCTTTCAGCTGCTCCAGTCGAGGGGTCACTGCATCGGACCAACTGATCCACACAACAACTTGGCACAGGTTTTATGCCAGATGCCCTTCCTATCACAACCCTCCCATTTTATCCCTTGGTACCCATCCAGTGGCTGGGATTTGGTCGTTGACTCAGAACCCTACCACTGATCCACCAATGTCCACGGCAAATTTGCCGAAATTAATCTCTTGAAAAAGTCACGCGCGAATATAAATGAATCAATGACTCATCATCTATATCACTTATTATGTATGCAGGGTTTCGGTGGGGGGCTGGAGCCTTACACCCTGGGCGAGGAATGCATCACAGGGCACACACACTCATCCACACACTACGGGCCATTTGGGAACGCCAAATTAACCCAATCTGCATGTCTTTGGACTGTGGTGTGAAACCCACCAACCCATGCAAACTCCATGTACCGTACACAGACCCAAGGCGGGATTCGAACCCGGACCCTGGAGGTGCACGGCGACAGTGTTAACCGCTAACAGTTGAAACAGTCACATTAATATAACCTGAATCATATGAAAATGTCACATGTGGAAAAGAGTCATTTGAAAAATCTATATATATCCACAAAAAGAAATAAATGACTTGAAAATGTCACGTGAAAGTAAATTAAGCTTTTGAAAAAGCCACATGTAAAACGGAATCATTTGAAAGTCAGATGTGAAAATTAATGAACTGTTGGAAAAACTGAAACATTAAATTAATGAGGTCAAATTTTTTTTAAAAGGTCACATAAAAAATTTGAATCTTAAAAAAAAAAAAAACATGAGTACTTTCTTTTAATTAATTGAAAATCATTTAATAATATCAATAATAAAAATTCATAAAAAACCTTTGTGCTGAATGTGAACGATTAACCTGTCAACATGATTCATTTATTTTCAATTGATTTAAAAAAAAAATAAAAAAAAGATTCAGTATTTGCTGAAAATAGACTTATACTGTAATTACAGTATTTTGAATAATAACTCTTCTTCTGACTTTCTGGCTCAACTGGTCCTGTTCAACAAGCGGCTCATTAATTATTAATGCACCGACTTTGACACAGAGCGACACATGTTAAAATAACAAGAAGAAGAAATCAGTAAACCCGGACCATGACGGGGAAGATGATGGCGAGGAAGGTGGATTTGAGGATCCAGAGGACGGCGAGACAGACGACCTGCAGCAGCGTGAAGAGGTGGACTCTCCTGAGCGGGACATGCCGCAGGTAGGTGTAGTCCGGCTGGTGCTTCGCTGGCATCAGGAACAGCTTGATCCTGTCCCAGAACTGTGGCACGAAAGCAGAAATGTGTCAAATATTCACCAAAAGAAAAGCTGCTAATGGGACAGAACTTTACAGAACTTGACATTACTAGCATTGAGGTGGTGATAGCGGCTAACTCATGTCCTTGACTCATTGCTAATTATGTTGGGTGGACAGAATTATAATGTACATTAATGATGCTAATGTACTGTAGCTAAATAAAAAAAACATCACTGTTTAGCTTATGGACGTGGACATCTAAGAGAATGCCTCAACGTCTGATACATTTCACTACTTGGAGGAAAGTTTAGCTTAGCTAGTGAAGAATTTCAGCTAATGCTACGGATTAACATCACAATTTTACATCTTTCCTGCTGTTATAAGGCAAATCGAGACAAAGATCCCGTTTATCTTGGACTTGCAGTATTTAGCTCGCTAAGGAATCATTTGAAAAAGACATGTTAAAAGCAATCATTTAGGAGACCGATGCGAAGGGAAAATGAATAATTGAAAAAATTTTGTTGGAAAAATTAATGAATCATTTAAAAAAGTCACATGAAGTGAATCATTTGCAAAAGCCATTTGTCAAAATTAATTAATCATTTGGGAGAAAAAATGTATGAAAATGAATCCTTTAAAAAAGTCACCTTTGAAAATAAATTGTTGAAAATAGTCACATTTACCTTACCTGAATTATTTGAAAAAGTCATTTGAAAATAACATTAGCTAATCGTTTGAAATTAATTAGCTGAATAATAGGAAATTCATTAGCCACTAGCTAATTAATGTTCACAGACTGTGTTCTGTTTGGTTCTTTTTTTTTAACAGGTTGCAACTTTAATGACGAAGGAAAGCATCTTGTGTACCTGGATGCCCCCAAGAGAAGCGACGCCCATGTAAAGAAACACACCGTAGAGCACAGGCATCGGGATGAACTGAGGACAGAAAACCACTGCAGTAAATACGGCACATCAATAACGCTGATTTTTAGACTAAAAAAAGCACTGTTTTATAAAATGGCACATTTGCACTTGAATGGAACGCAGGCTACATCGACCGACGTCAGTCATCATCGCCAAATCCACTCTCGTGCCATCCTGGACAGGTAAAGGCAGGCTGACCTTTCCAGTTTAAAGTGATTAAAGACACTTTATTCCCAGTTGTGCCAGCTGGACTTACTCCTTTATTTGATTTGAGGTTATGAATATGGAAACCTACCAGTTTTTGAGTTATTCCTGGAGTGAGACCGTTAAGTTCTATTGTTAAAAAATGAAGGAATCATTTAAATAAAACAAATTTAAAATAAATAATTTAAAAGGATCATGTTTAAATGCATCATTTGAAGAATTCTCATCTGAAAAAATTTATTATTCGAAACAGTCAAGTTAATATTCAATTAATTATTTGAAGAAGTCAAACATGAAAAAAAAATTACTATTAAGTAATGAATCATTTGAAAAGTTACATGTAAAAAGAAATCGTTTGAAAGTCAGATGCGAAAAAAGTATGAATCTTTGTGAAATTTGACATTAAATAAATAAAGATTACAGTGAAAATTCTTGAATAATTAAAAAAAAAAATTTTTTTTGAAGCATTTAAAATATCCAAATATGAAAATGAATCACTTGAAAACATCGTATATGAATAAATATAAACCATTTGAAAAACATCACGTGAAAATAAATGGAACGTTTAAAAAAAAAAAAATGTAAAAAGGAATAATTTGAAATTCAAGCATGAAAATTAATGATATGAAAAATGATTAATTAGCCCGAAAATGTATCTGATATAAAGTTGCTTTTGAGTTCAGACACACACATCATATATATAATGCTTACCTGCAGAATTGGGGCGAGGAAGATGGAGACTCCGGTTAGGATGAAAACCAGGATTCCCGTCAGCCGCTGTTCCCTTTAGAGCAGAGATACAGCATGTAGACAAAGTCTAAAAGAAACTCTAGTTGCAGATTACTGTTTAGTCTGACTTTAGACCACAGCTGAATTCGGGATTGTGATTGGTCAGATGGTGCAGCATTCATTTTCTATACTAGCGCTGAGAGTCACAGGGTTACATTAATGCACTTGTTACCCATAAACACTTATAAATTATCTTTAAGTAAAAATGGAGATCATTGGTAAATGTGCATTGGTACAGAGTGTTAGCAATAATTCTGCTTCATCACACCAACCACTGTTGAATATCTTACAATAACAGCATGCGGAATATATTAGAAATTCTTATTTTAAAAAAACAGGACATGAATAGTTCTTCGGTTATTCCTACAGAGAGATAAATGGAAGCTCTCTTTAGGGGACCAGAGTTAACCTTTTCTACTGAGTGCATAAAAATGTCCTTAAAAAAGGACTAGAAACCTTTAAAAAAAAAAAAAAGAAAGAAAGACCATCCAAAAACCCAGTAAAGAAATGTCTTTATTTTCTGCCTGTTTGATGTTCACTACCAAGCCGCATTATTTTACTCTCACTCAATCATTCATCTTCTATACCGCTTTATCCTGTATTCAGGGTCGCGGGGACCTGGAGCCTATCCCAGGAGGCTTAGGGCACGAGGCAGGGTACACCCTGGACAGGGTGCCAATCCATCGCATGGCATACACACATACACACACTCAATCACACACTACGGCCAATTTGGGAACGCCAATTAACCTAACCTGCATATCTTTGGACTGTGGAGGAAACTGGAATACCCGGAGGAAACCCACGAAACACGGGGAGAACATGCAAACTCCATGCCCACGTTATTTTAGTCCTTCAAAAACTACTCCACCTTTTTGTTTATTTTCTGATGTTGACTTTATTAGGGAATATTGTTATTCCCTGGAAGCAGATGGAATGGAATATTTGGTGTCGCAACTACTGTAAAAAAATTCATCAGCTCCTATGATTTAAATTTCATTAAAATCTCCAAAAAGATGATTTTTTTTTTCCAGTTTTTAAATAAGTAAATACTTTCTAAAACCACTGAAGCTGAATAACAACATCCATTATTTCATAGTTTTCCCAACCAAACCCTGAATACTTTGAAAGAAAAGCACTACGACTGTGTGTACCTTACGCCCAGAAACTGCGGCTGTTCCCCTGGGGCGTTGGACTCGCTCTCCATTTTAAGGGAGTCAATGTGAGCGATAGAGATGACTGTAGCCGCCACATACCACGGCAAGCCAATAAAAGAGCAGGCGGCCATCAGGACACCCACCCAGAACAGGTCCAAATGGTACCCGCACCCTTTCTGTTCAAGAGGAGAACAAAAAATATGATAAGACACTGCATTATGGGTAATAATATTTGGTTATGACTCCTTGGACATAAAATGCTCTCACATATTGAAAATGTAAAATGCTTGTACTCATCATTTAAATTTTCTCATTTTTATGGAATAAACATACAATTACATAACTAGATCTCACATTCAAATAATACACTGTCATCTGCATCCATCTAGGAACCTCTGCAGTCCAACTAAAGGAGGCCAATGGTGACTGTTGTACAGGTACATGACTTACAAACATTCAAGTTATGAATTTCCACAGATACGAACGGACCTTCCGGTTCAGTTGCAGAAGTATTTCACTTGTATTGTACAAAAAATTGCAGTGCACCAGATACCAATATTTACAATTATATACAATATTTTCAGTGTATAAGTGAATGTATAAATTGTCTAAAGTCTGGTATATTGTATGTGTGTGTGTGTGTGTGTGTGTGTGTGCTTCAATGAATCATGAAGTTCGGAAGGACGATGATAAAAAGAAAATGTCTGTCCTGTAAATCTGTCCTAATGGTGAATAATCCTAATTTTGGAAAATCCTCAACAAAACAGAGTTCACAGTCCAATACAGTGGAAAACAGCTCCGAGACAAAATGGTGTCTGGGATTCCGCTCGTGATTTAAAGGTGCAGAGACAACACTGTAAAATTTGTGTGAGATTCATTTTCTTAGATTTACAGATTACAGTTTTTGGGGAAAGGGGACAGATTTAGATAAGTAAATAGTATGCTTTACATTGTGTACTCGTGTCAAAAGCATATAATACTCACTTTGTCAGATTTAAGAACAAATCAGACTTACAAACATGACCCCGAAACAAAACTTGTTTATAAGTCGGGGACTACCTCTATTTATACAACTGTGGTGGGACCTCCAGTGAACATTCACACAATATGGGCAATTTGGGGAATGCCAATTAGCCTAATCTACATGTCTTTGGACTGTGAGAGGAAACCAGGGAACCTGGAGGAAACTCATCAAGCACGGGGAGAACATGCAAACTCCATGCACACAGACCGGATGCAGGAATCGAACCCAGGTCCTGGAGGTGCAAGGCTACAGTGTTAAGCGTTAAGCCACCGTACCGGGAATACACTCTCAAAGTCATCTAAAATGTTCTCACAGCCATAAAATACACACAGTTCTCACATTCAGATTAAACACACATTTAAATCCACAAACAAAAAGCTCATATAATACACTCTTGCATTTACATAAACTCTCTCACATTTACATAAAACACTCTTGTATTGACATAAAAGGTTCTCACGATCATATTAGTCCACTCTCATATACGTGTATAATAGTCTCACTTTCACGGTAAAACTCATTTCATTCATTTGCATTAAGCAATTACTCTCACATCCATTATTTTCACCTCATATTTACAATTAAAAAAAGCTTTTACATTTACTTCACTGTGGTTTGGGGAAAACCTAATCATTTACCTTCAGTTTGTTCTCCTTCCTGTTAACGATGACGGCGCTGATCTGTTGGTCCATGAAAATAAGGATGGTGACGAGGAGAGCAGGTATGAAGCTAGCCAGATAAACCCACCATGGGTTCTTCCCAAAGGGCATGACGATCCAGCCGCGGTCTGGACGTGTGGGCTACGTGACGGAAAACAAATCACAGTCAGAGAATCCCTTCAACAGACAATGTACAAGAAATCAAAAGAAAAGGAGGTCAGTGTTTGATTAAATTACGTTATATGTTTTATTTTACAGCAATTTGCCAACATTTGGATTTTTATATTAATTAAGGAATAGCATCAACATTTTATACACCTATGGTTATATTTAATGTAATCACATGTGTTGTAGCAGCTTTTCTTGCAGTCTGTAAGAGTGTAAGATATAGTGTGTGTGTGTGTGTGTGTGTGTGTGTGTGTGTGTGTGTGTGTGTGTGTGTGTGTGTGTGTGTGTCTGTCCACTTTCACCTTGAATTCAGTGGGCACGATCAATTTAGGAGTCTTGAGTCCCATGAACATGTCCAAACCCACAAATGTCATGATGGACATGAAGATGGAGAAGTCGCTGATGAGCTTCCTTAACTTAAAAAAAAAAAAAAAAAAAAGAGCGAGAGAGACATAGAAGGACACTTCAGTAATCTGTTTCCTTGTAGATGCATTTGCCCAAATATTCTTTATCATATTGTTGTTTCCTGCTGCTCAGCGAACAAATATCTGACTTTATCCATCCCTGTTACTATAGCAACCAACATGTGCATGGGTAAATAAACCGATATTCTGCTGCAGGCCTTAAGTCTGAAAGGAAAGATCATTTTTTACACACTGCTTACGAATTTAGGAATTATTTGGTCTAAAGGGGAAATTTTGATTTGCATCTTGTGGCAGAGACAAAGTGCATCTACATAGTGGGTCACAATCATATTTGTGTTTTCAAGGTGGATGTCTCTTGTACTAAAAGCTGCAGGATACAACTTTTCAAATGAGACCTTCTGACCAATCATATTCATTATTTATTATATAGCGCCTACACCAATCACAGATCTGAGCATTCATAAACATACTGTATATAAACTTATATCAAAAACTGGCAAAACTTAAAAACAAGCAAAAGAAAGGTCTCTGAATTAATTTTCCTCTTTTGCTGAATTGACCAAAAGTAATGGCACCATATTTTATATTATATTTAATTTTGGACTCATTTGAAGCTACCGTCCCATTTAGAGCTAGCTGAACTTCCAGTATGTTGGTAAACATTTACCCTCTGAATTTATAATTGCATCTTGTTGATCAAACGACAACTCTGAGCCATGCACCAGAGTGAAATCCCTGGAGAACGCAAATCCGTAATTGGTTTCTAATCAGGTTAATGTTGCTCTTGTGTCCCATCGTGTTCATCTACATGGTATGAACAACTGGCAGGTTTCCAGTATCTCCATATACATGGACTGAATTGCTAATAAAAGTGGGCGGGACTAGTCTTGGGTTAAGCTTATGTCAGATGATTGCACTTCTGGTCTTGTAGTCTTGCCTTCTAGGTTTATGGGATCCATATTGTTTATTATTTCCTTTTTTTGGCATATGGATGAATGCACTCTCTATTTTTCCATTCCTGCTTGTCTGGTACCTTTGTAGGAAAGTAGCGACTAAATTTGAACTTCTTCAGCGACACGGTCATGGAGTAGGTGCCGAAGAACAAGATGAAAGACATGAGCGCTAAATCTGGGACGAACTCGCAGGAGCTTCCCACCAGCTGGCCGCCATATTTCAGACACTCCTTCTTGCTGAGCTGACTCCAGTCAAGAGCTGTTATATTCATCTGGAAGAACATGACAGACAGAGAGAGAGAGACAATGAGACAGGAAAGTGAGGGGGCCGGTGGGGTGACAGTGAGCGTGAGGTCCATTAATAAAAAGTAGATTAAACCCCAAAAAACACAAGGATGGTTCGATGTACTTTCATCGTGTCACCTTTCAGGACCGCCTGAGACTGGCCACATTTGAATATAAATGAAAGTCGTGAATTGAAAGTTTGCAAGGCTCGATCCTTTCGTGCATCAAAAGTCTTACAATTTTTTAAACAGAGGAGCACTTACACCAAAGAGAGCAGACGTGTTATCGAGCACAGGAACTACAACACCGAAGAGCATTAGAGCCACTAAAGAAACAAGAGGGGGAGAGAGAGAGAGAAAATGATAAGAATTAGCAGAATGGAAGGAAGAAACTAATTTGAGATGGGAATTGCGTTTGTGTTTGTTTAAAAGCATCACATCTGTGCGCTACAAAATCCAACAGATGGGCTTGGAATAGAAATTACAATCAGGGAATTTTAATTGTATGCTGTAAAATGCCCAAGCGAGTGAGAGAGAGAGAAAGAAAGACAGAAAGAACGAACAAACCTTGGAATTTCATTTGTGTCAGCACAAGGCAGATATCAACTCAAGGCAGAGTTTATGTTTAATTAATTAATACATTTGAGGCATGGACAAATCCGACAGGGTAAACTATCATCAAAGGATAAAGTCTATAGGTAAAGTCTCAGAAGTGACTAAGGTCTCTGAATATTTAACCATCTGGAGTTTATAAAAAGTATCACGTCATCATTTAGTGCATGAAAATCCATACTCACTGAGAAACTGATTGTAACACCTTTGGTTAATATAAAACTTTGGTTTTAACAGTAGCTGCATTGATTATTTTCCCAAAACAGCATGACACAGAGTATTTTATTCCCCACTATAGGCAGAACCCAAGAAACAAACAGACAGGGTGAAAAGTGCTGATTAGGATCCAATGGTTGTGGTTAGAAATCTAAAGGACTAGAATGAGGGTTTGTACAGTGATTTGTATTTTAGCTGAGGATTCTGGGAAAGGTTTGAGATTCACGGTCTTCATTTGGAGCACGTTAGCTGAGCAACGACATCAATGTAGATACTCACACATGCAAAACGGTGGCCATGTTTGCAGCAAAAAAACAAGGACAATGCAAATCAGTTACAATGGTTATAAACATACAGGTAATTCTAATCAAACAGGAAATGCATTATTCATCAGTATTCCTTCTTATTGGTAATTCTGATATCACATTTCACAGTGAAATCTTGGGAATAGGCTAGATTTTTATTTTTTGGCTTCTTGGTTTCAGTATTGGAAAAACTGTTTATTAAATTTTTTCATGTTTAACTTTTCATATTTAACATAGAAATAAATGACAACAGCAAACCTATTTAATTTAATATGTTTTAATATTACATTTAATATGTTTTAAACACATTTGCTACCTTTGGTACCTTTGGTATCCATCCTTCTACCCCCTTCCTCAATGATCTAAAATACACTATACTGTAAGGACAAAAGCATCTGACTAGACCTGTTAATTATTGAATTCAGATGTTTCAATCAGGACCCTTTATCCCCAGTGAAGGCCAATCTTAATGCCTCAGCATACCAAGACATCTTGTACCATGCTTGCAACCCTCACAAATAAAGAGTCCTAGAATGGACTCACTCGTGTCTGGCGCGACACATTCGCACTTGTAAGAAGTGATGAAGTCGGGCTGGAAGTCGGTGTTGATGGGATAGTAACTGAAGGACCCAGCCATCTTCTTAAGGGCGTCTGAGATGAAGATGAAGGAGATGAGGCTGGAGAAGCCCTCCTCGGTGAAGCGCGTCATGTATTGGATGATGTAGCTGGCGTCAGTGACGACCAGAAAGAAGCACTGGATACACGAGTGCAGGCCGATCCACAGCCTCAGCTCCATGTAGTCTATACTGCTGCTCCTGGGACGGGAGAGTAGTGACATGCTCAAGGACAGTTCAGGAATTAAATGAATACTGTTTGCAAAATAAAAAAAAAAGTCATAGTCGATGTAAGCTGCAACAGTTACCAAGCAACAAGTAACAACCCTAAAGGTTTAATTATTGTCAGCGGAGTAAACGAAATAAATAGAAAGACAATTAAATATGCAATAGCATTAAATAACTGCACTTTTGACAATATAAAGTTTTTCGTTAATGCCTGATGTTAATAGAAATCGGACAATTTTTTTCAATTTTTTTAAGCTTCTGGATAAAGCTGTTAAAACCCATAGGTTTCACTTATATGACACATTTAAGTTAAAGACAAATAAAGCTGAAGACTAAAATAAACTTTTTTTCCATTTAAAGTCAGGGCAGAAATAAATTACTAATATCGTAGAGATTTACAAAACTTTTGACTGGCAGTCTCAGCTCATTAAATGAATATTAATAGTTTCACAGTTTGTCATTTATCTCATTTATCATTAATTATACAGAATGTGAAAACAATACTGTGGCACAACCACAGGGAACCCATTTCAAAGTGAAATTTATGAATCTTGAAGCAAAACCGCCTCAGCGGGTCAAGTGTGGCTTCAGATCGTGGATTTGCCTGATGAACCGCTGTTATTCACGCAGGTAACAAATGCATTGAATCAGGACGCGAATTAGTCATGGCTGAACGACCGCTGCTGGCATCACACACTGTGTCAATGACAGACGAATGATGAATGCCTGCTGGTCTGATGGATATACGCTCATTCTTAGATAAAAAAAAAAAGATGTCTTGGAATAATCCTAGTCAGAAACTATAGCGCAGGGGTCAAAGCGTGCACACAGTATATCACTGCAAGTTTATGTTTTTCTGTCTGGCGTTTAAGTCTTTATGATATGAAACTGATGGTGGTTATATGTGTGAGAAGGTTATGACATTAAAAGTAACAACAGCATTTAAAAGAGGCGGAGTTAGTCTGGGTTTTCAGTAGATGGCGCTGCAGTGGCTGAGCTGCGTTTTTGGACGGGTTAGATAATGTCATGGGAAGTTACCATTATTTCATAATTCGGTTACAGTTTTTCTCAATTGCTTTGGCTCAGTTCTCAAATGATTTTTTTATTTCCCAAAACATTAAGTTCAGATCTCTG
>JAQMYL010000014.1:4892665-4907115 GCA_030014365.1 Clarias pachynema | reverse complement strand
TGACATTTGCACTCACAGTTTAGAGAATGTTAAGACTGTTTCGAAAAATGTGCCAAAGCAATTGAGAAAAACTGTAATATTTTGTTATTTTCACTTCCCTTTGATCCTCATGATACCATAGTACGAGAGTCAGGCAATGAACCAGAGAACAAGTGAAGGGAAACAGGAGTCGTTTAGGAGTCGCTTACTTGCTGAAATCGTAGAGCAGTTTCTCGAAGATGAGTATGGGTCCGGTGGAGCTGAGGATAATAAGGGGCTGACCGGCAAAAAGGCAGAAGACTGTGCCTGCCAAGGCTGTACCCAGGAAACTCTCCATTACTCCCTGAGAGAAAGAAAGAAAGACCGAGTGAAACAAAGAATAGTAGAACAAACCAGACTCGCAATAATATGAAATAAGAAAGAAAAGGAGAGTGACTTTACTACGCTCTAGAAAGTTTACCTGGTAATTATCTGTTGCATCTCCCAGCAGGCCGCCAAATGTAATTGCGTTGGTGATGCAGCCCAGGTATATAAACAGCACAGCTGAGACGGACTGGATGTGAAAACCCTCATAAAAGTCGCTGGGATACCAGGGAAGTTTCCTCTTGATGTCCAGGAACAGACCTCCGCAAAATCTGTCATCCACACACACACATACAAATAAAGAGGAAAAAGGGAACAAAGGACAGACAGGAAATCATAGTAGTAGCAGTAGTTAAGGACAGCACAGTATGATGGCCTTCTGTGTACTCTAATTCTGCTTTCACTCGATTTTTATGGCCATATTTATCAGCCCACAGTTGTCCTCACTGGGCATTTTGGAGTCATCCCCAATTATCTGCACTCTCCAGACTAGCCTTGCCATCGGCAAGCAAAATCTTTTAGTGTTTCAAGGAGACTGAAGCACCCTCCAGTCCATCATAAGCCTGCTAACTGCCGTGACACTCCTGAGTGATAATTGGAACTCGCCTGCCGGTGTATGCCAGCTCTTCACCGAGCTCATGCGGCACGGGCATCTCCTCGTCCTCAGGAGTACCGCCCCCGGGTCCTGCAGCGCCGTTCATCTGGCTCAGCTCATTCAGAGAGAACACTGACTTCCTGAATCAGGGAAAAAGGAGTAAGGACTTGACATTGCTGAAGAATAAATGGTGCAGCAAATGGATAATCATTAACTACAAGCTCTCTCATTTGTAGCTCAAGCATGCCAGTGGCAATTAGTAAGTCATTACCATGAAAGGTTTAATGTATGCGCTAGACTATGCAGGAATGAGCATGAGGTGGGACTGTTTTTCTGCCTTTATTGCTTCTGAATACTACATAGATTGTATAATGTCAAATTAAAAGCTGTGAAGGAATTATTATATCTGAGGGTTTGTTCTTAAACAACACAAAAGCACAACAAAAGTAAATCATGTTGTGCATGGGGATGAAGCTGGAAGACAAATTATCTACATTATCTACAAGCTAACTCTTTATTTCTATGAAACTACAGTTATTTTTTAAAAGCCCACATGCTGTAACTATCCATTTTCCTGAGTATTCTGGCTTTACCTCTTGTCAGCAGATGGCACTTTTTTGGGTGGCTCAATGCGAATTTTGGGATCCCACTCGCCAGGTGGAAGGACAGTTACTTCATCCAGGAACTCATCGATTCCAGCAATCAGGTCCTCTCGGTCCCGGGCCTTATACGCCACATCACTAAAGAGCTGGAGATAACATTTGCAGAGTTACACACACAACACTGGATTTTGTCCCTGGGTTTGATTTAGATTTGCTCTGAATCTATGAGAAAGAAGATTATATTCATGCTTACATCGTCGACCATCAGTGTAGCAATAGCACGGCCAATTTCGTTGTAGGACTTGGCTTTGCCAGGAGGACCCAGAAGCACAAACAAAAACCTGTGGTAGGAAAACTGACTTCAAAACCAAACTTACATTATACATAATTAAATATCTGAAGGTCTTTATTTTCTTGTTGCCAAATATTCAGAAAATCTTCTGAATAGAAAAGTCGTAGGATATTCATGGTGGTACCTGGTAGAAAAGAGTTAATAATGGTAAGGAATTCTTATGGTATTACATTTTAGGCAGCAGTGTACTGTACTGTTGCAGTTTTCCTCACTGATTATACAGAACCAGACTTTGGGGTTAAGTGTACATAAAAACAATCAAGGGTCCCTAATGTGAAAATGCCCTTAGTACAGTAATTAGTGTGTACCTGGTCCTTGATATACAGTGTAAATGTGATATATTGGCAGGTATTTGGACCTTGAAAATGTACAAGGACCTTACAGGACCTTGCTCTGGAATGGTAAATGTAGTGCTTGGTGGGGAATGGGACTTGACAAAGAGTGGTAAATGTGGTGCATGGTGGAAACCGAGACCTTGATTTAGAATGGTGAATGTAGAACTTGGCCAGTTCTGAGACTGTTTTGGCCACCAAATATCACATTTATTATTTATTACTCAGGTCTTGTTGCCTAACTACTTCATGCAGTGGCAAATGTGGTATATTTGGTACTTCATTGGCACTGGGACCATACAGAATGTGGTGCTTGATGGTATTCGAGATTTGGTTCTTGGTAGGAAGTGCAATCTTGATAATGTTTGTCAATATTTGTACCTGGTGGGTACTGGAACCTCAGTCAGGCCTCCCAGTGTTGTGGCTTGTGCGAGTCGTACAAAAGCCACGAAGGGTTTGTCGAGGAAATCCACCTCACCAACAAGAACATTGGAAGCCTCTGCATCTCTGGGGATCTTCTTTATGAACTTGTTCTTTAGCTGCAGTCATAATTAATCAAATATAATGTCAGATATTACCGTGAGTATTAATGACTCATGCATCTCGTCCTTGTTTTTTTTATCAGGTATATTACATATTTCTTTTTTTCACATATGACAGACTTTTTATTGAATTAATTAATGGTCTTTGGTATAAATTAAATTCTTTTGTTAATGCTAGAAATTAAAAAGGAGATTGCTCACAGACCCCCCCTTTTTTTTCTTTCCTATAATCATTTCTATTATAATTTTAATTACACAGAATCTAATTATAACTGCTTGACCGCACTCCAAAAAAAGGTTGACAAATGTACTCCAGTTTTGTCTAATGCTTTCTCCTGGGCTTTATCAGCTTTTAAATGAAGGTGATTGTTATTTAATTTATTCAGGAAAGTGATTTGTCTATCAGTGTGAAAAGTCAAGCGCTTATCCTGTTCAGGGCCATGGGGAGCCTGGAGTCTGTCCCACAGGACTCGGGGCATGAGGCAGGATACATTCTGAATGGGGTGCCAATCAATCACAGGGCACACAAGCAACCACACACTTACACATTCACACATAATAATTATTGCATAATTTGTATGTCTTTGGACTGTTAGAGGAAACCAGAGTCAGTGTGAAAAGTGTTACACCAATTTCATGAGAACTGAGTTTGAAAAACACATTTACGTCATTCTATATTATAACTAAGTGCTTCAGTCTAACCTGAGTTATGATATATTAATATTTGACACAGTTATTTTTAAAAATGTAATATTTTTGATCTTTTCCATGGAGGACTCCGCCCACCCCATCCACATGGCATGATGGCACACTGACCAGTTTGATGTGGATGAAAATGATGCAACTCGTACACCGTGCCCTCCAACCCCTCTTTTCACCAGCATCATCAAAACACTATCTGAGCAAATATGGAGGAGCGGTGCTTTCAATGCCAAGGAGTATCAAAGCTATCCTGCTGGCTCATAACACAAATAACGCTTTCCCTTTAATTTGTCACCTGTCCGTGTGTATATATTTCAGCTGCAAGGTTTTATTCAATCAAAAGCTTAATGCTCCTCTGGAAATCAATTTAGCACCAAAAGTCTGAAAGGTGCCTCTGCCTTTGGACACAATAGTAACTAAAGCTATAACAGCAGATGAAAATGAATAGAGGAGGGAAAAAGACGACCAAATGTTTATTTATATGTGTTTATACTGTATATAAATTGTTTTTACAACCGTTTGCTAGTGAAAAGTGAAATAAAAAAGGAAATAGTCTAGTTGCCATGGCAATCGTGCAGTAACTCCTGTGTCCCTGTTCAAACAGTGTGTGTGTGTAAATGTCAGAGTGTGAGACACTCCCCATCCAGCATACACACAGCTGATGAATAAGACGTTGTGTACCTGGTCAGTGCTTGGCGTGTCCGCGATGTCGTTCATACTTCTGCTCTGGGCGTGACCTGCGACACACAAAACTAAAAATTAACATAATTTAAATTTACATAGCAACATACAGAAAGATTGAAAGGAAACAAATGTACAAGTTATTCATATTTCTACAGTATGGTTTGTAATGCTGATGCAGAATTCAAGAACACTACGAATAAACGAATCGCTGATCTTAAACCCAAACATGCACGCATGATCTAATTTGCAAGGAATTACACTCATGATTTCATTTGCTGAACATATGCTTAATTAAAATTTCATGGACAAAACACAAGCTAGACTCATCAGTTGCTACCCGAAGCTTAAAATCGCTTTCTAACTATATAAGGGCTTGACCGGGTCACGTTTCTTTTCCCCCCTTTTAATTGGTCTTGATGAATAAACGCAGATGTACCAAGACGTCCATAGCTGCCTCCATGTTTGCTGTGCAGATCCTCTATGGAGCGATTGAAGCTGGCACCGGCTGCTGGACTCCGAGCTGGACTACGACCTGATACACACACACACACACATATTCTTTAAGAAAGTGTTCTAGGTTTAATCTAATATGCAATCTGATTATCTAATATGGTACTGGAGAGAATGTGAATAGACTCTGGAGAACCCATTTACTGTCTAGTTACACCTACTGCACAATTCTCAAAGATTCTTGTACACTTAAAGACGTAAGAATGTTTTACGTTATGAAATTCAAGCCTTTTTTTGGGTGTGTGATGGGCAGAAGGTGATCAAAAAGGGGTGGAGATGACTCACTGGGGGCGGAGTTGCCCTTGCCGATGTCAGCCAGCGAGCGGTGGATGGGTTTCTTGGTCTGGTGTCTATGCTTTCTCAACAGCACAAAGCTGATCTTGTCCCTCAGCTCGGGACTGACCACGCCCTCCTCGATGTGCCGCTCGATGATGTCGTCTATGGGTGGAAGGTGAAAAAAAAGGCAGGAAACAAAGAAGGAGAAACAGATACCAACTGATGAAAACAGCTGCATCCAAGCCTTACGTCACCAAGTGCAATAGAAAGCATGGGATGCAATAGTGTAAAGCACGGTGCCACTAGACTCTAGAGCAGTGGAGACATCTTCTCTAGAGTGACAAATCACTGATCGCTATCCAATGGATGAGTCTGGGTTTGGCGGTTGCCAGGAGAACGGTACTTGTCTGACTGCAAGTTTGGTGAAGGAGAGATTATGATTTAAGGTTGTTTTTCAGAAGTTGGGCTCGGCCCCTTTCCCTCAGTGAAAGGAACTCTTTTTGGACATTTTATGCTCCCATCTCTGTGGGAACAATTTGGGGACGGCTCCTTCCTGTTCCAACATGACTGTGCACCAGTGCACAAGCTAAGGTCCATAAATACATGGCTGAGCAAGTTTGGTGTGGAAGAACTTGACTGGCCTGCACAACTGTTCTATCAGGTTGAGGACTCCTGACCTCAACCTGATAGAACACCTTTGGGATGAATTAGAGCGGAGACTGTGAGCCAGACCTTCTCATCCAACGTCAATGTCTGACCTCACAATTCTGGAAGAATGGTCAAAATTCCCATAAACACAGTCCTAAACCTTGTGGAAAGCCTTCACAGAGGAGTTGATGCTGTCATAGCTGCAAAGGGGGCGGGGCCAACCTTATATTAAAGCCTATGGATTAAGAATTGGATGTTACGCAACCGGATATTTTGGCAATATAGTGACACCAGGAACTGGCCAGTATCACTGTGATTGACAAGTATGCCCCTCACACCCAGAGAGCCTAGCCAGTTTTGCTCTCCTGGACTCCCAAACAGTGGTGCAGTAGGGGTCAGGGGGGTATAAATACTTATGCAATCAATACTATTCTTGTGTGTAGATTCAAGAAATGTAATCTCAGTTAAATCCCTTTTCTCGTACACTACAAAATGCAGAAGCCTTCAAGAGGGGAACGGATACTTATGCAAGGCACAGTATCTTCTAGTCTGGATTATTGGTAATTTCTTTTCTGACACTGTCGTCCTCACCGATGATCTGCGGCAGCGAGTATCCGTCCAGGTCCAGCAGCACGACACCGGTTTGCAGACACGTGCGCAGCTCGAACAAGCTGTGTAGAGACAACGTGGAGACGTGCGGTTTGCTCCAGCGCTCGCCGCCCTCCTCAACCTTCTCCTCAAACTTTACCCACCTGAGAACATACACACACAAACACACACACAAACACGACTTGATGACAGGAGACAAGGGGCAGCGTGCTGCACTTCATCTATTTTTATTATCAGCGGGAACCTGGTGTTTGTGAAGTGGAGAATTCCTGGCACTGCCTTTGTATTCTATGTGTGTGTGGTGTGTGTGTGTGTTGCAACCTGGCTGATTCCCTCCACTCGAGCTCGTCTCCCTCGTGTTGGAGAGTGTCCATCTCGGTGAAGAGGGTGGGCGTTGGCATGGTGTCTTCATCGTCTCCTAAAATGTACCTCAGGCGCTCTGCAGCCGGGGACACTTGGAGACGAGACAAACACACACCGAGAATAATGAACAGAAAAACACATGCTGATAGGAATTTTTTTATTTTATTTTGTCTGTTTATGATTTAGTGGGAGGAGTCAGCACAGTTTCACAGACATTTCTGATATATTGACTCACACTCCGGTGAAGTAACACTTTATAATTAGCGTCCTGCTCATGGTCAAGCAGCTGCCTATAGTGATTGGGATTGTGACGTCACACCGCGGTGCATTCTGTAAATTTTGCGATGCTTAGCTGTACCCAGCCCGTACTTAATCAGCGCTAGTGATCAGGTGCACATAGTCGATTTGCTTTGTCTTCCCATTTAATTACTCTTATTTTGTTTTATTCGTATGCATAATTACGGTAAGACGTCGCTGTGACCAAATGCAATAGCGAGTTACATGACTGTAATCCTAAAAAAGAGACAAGAGGACACAGAGGGTGCACGATCTGATTAAATACATAAATCAACATTTGTTAATTGCCTTTTTCTCTGATTTGTCAGTGAATTATTTAAAATGCTTCTGCTGCTGTTTATCCATTACCATACGCTACGCATTATGAATAGATGTGTTTTCTTATCAGCCGAGCAGATCGTCGTGAATTTCACAAAATAACGCCATGATGCCCAATCTCTATACACTTTATAACTTTGGTTCTTACTCGTTACTGTGTGTGAGACAGAAAACAAGCAGGTTCTTTTTTTTAATTTGATTTTATTTTTAGAACAAAGCCATCAGATTTTTTGTGACACTCAGCGTGACAGGAAAACGAGTAGGTTTAAATACGGTTCACATCTTTTTATTCTGCATTTCTTTTTCTGTTACTCTATTTATATAACGAGGCAGAGAGAAAGTTTTTTTTATTCCCTCAGCTGCATCGTTTATTTGCCTGAAGTGCACCCTGTGATTTGTAGTGAAACTTTCGCTTGTTGAACAATTACACATTCGCTTTTGCTGCCAAGTTTTCACGTCTGGTTCCAAATGTCTCTGCGCTTTCTTTAGAAATGCTCAGAGAGGGGGTTGAGACTTGCGGGATTGGGAAATATTGTGCTAGAGTACTAATTTAGGACACCTGTACTTTGATTCAACTCTATGCTGTCAAGTAAACTATCAAAACAAAAAAAGAAAGTTTTTTCCTTTTGTTGATATGAGCACTGCATCCACACCAGTGTTGCTTTTTAAACTGGCTGGAAAGAGAAATAGCTTTGGAAAGACCTGCTAAAAATATTCATCCATTAATTCATCTTCTATACCGCTTTATCCTGTACAGGGTCGTGCAAAGCCTGGAGCCTATCCCAGGAGACTTAGGGCACGAGACGGGGTACAACCTGGACAGGGTTCCAATCCATCACAGAGCACACACACACACACACACACACACACTCATTCACACACACAATATACAGTATCTCCTCAAAATAATTTATGAGTTTTGTGTAAAAATCAATCAGTCTATCAATAAAATGCCCTTTGGAAGCACACTTTGTCAATCCTACACTCTTTTCCTTTTGCAATAGAAGGTTAGCAGATAACTGCCACTGTCAATCACTTTGCAGCTTGACCCGCCCAGACACGGGTCTGATAATCCAGAAACCCCCCTTTATTTAATTTATACAAAAATTGTAATGAGAGATATTATTCACAAATATATCATTGGTAAATTTCATGACAGATTGTTAATATGGCAAAGCACACACCTCTACCTCACTCAGTCTAGTCAACAACTTTGATTGTATTCATAAGCAGCCAGAAATGAACCTCCTGTACCCCAAAGCCAGCTCAGAGCCAAGCAGACCGTCAGGAAGGGATTACGACTGAAAACTTTACAGAGAGCTCTGCTGAGCAAAGAGCAAACCCAGCGCCAGGAAGACTCAGAAATTTTAGATAAACCTGAGGGTCACTATGGGGACGGCAGACAGCAAGCTGCAAGATCTTGTCCAAGATGATCAGAGTGTCCGAGGTTGTTTACAGTACCACTATATAAAGTTTGGATTTATTTTCTACATTCTACAACAATACTGGGGATCTCAAAACTATGAAATAATACATATGGAATTAGGTAATTATGTAAAAACAACAACAACAGTCAGTTGTAATTTTATGACGTGAAGGTCAGCTGTTCTGGAACAGTTCTTTTAAGAACAGTATTGTGTCAAGTCCATTTGCAAAGTCCATCAAGCAGCATGGTGAAACTGGCTCTCATGAAGACCTTCCCAGGAAAACAAAACCAAAACTTAACTCTGCTGCAGAGGAGACGTTCATTTAGAGTCACCAGCCTCAGAAATCACCAGTTAACAACCAGCACCTCAGATTAGAGCCGTTATGAAGGATTTACAGATCATAAGTAGCAGATATACATCTCAATATCAAATGAGATGATCGTGTATTTTGGACGCCTTCAGTATTGTTATACAGTGTAGAAAGAAATAAAAATTAGGGGTGACGATGGAGAAGAAGGTCTCGCCTTTTCACAAGTTACAGAATTTAATCTAAAATCCAATCCAAACACAGAGCAAAGCAGCCAAAGGTTAAAGAGCCAAGCTCATGGGCTCAACCTTTAGAAGCATAAAAAAACAGAACCTTAATGTAAATATCAGAGCAGAGATGTAATATTGGAATTTGAAATTGAAATCTGAGATTTATTTATTTCTGTTTTTCGAGTGGGTGGTTAGTCAGAGAGGAAGATAAAATAATTCTTTCACATTCAACTATACAAACACAAACAGAAGGGAAACACGTCTGGTTCATTCATTCATTCATCTTCTATACCGCTTTATCCTGTGATCAGGGTCGCGGGGGGCCTGGAGCCTATCCCAGGAGACTTTCGGGCACAAGGCAGGGTACACCCTGGACAGGGTGCCAATCACGTCTGGTTCAGTTAGACCAAAAAGATCGTCTACTTATATGTAAATCCGTTTCATTCTTGAATCTCGAACGTTAATAACCTGCTTGTTGAGGGTTTTGATCTATTTAGGTCATAATGTACTGATTCCAATCCAAAGTGAACTCTAATTAGGTTTGTGCTGTTGTAAGAGCACGCCTGAGGGGATCAATGGCATCGAGTGCTGCATTGATGAGAACCTAAATGAAAAAAAAAAAAGAAAAACACCAAGCCATTACTGTCTTTGTTTCCTGTTACAAAAGGAATAAGTGCTAATTTGCTAAAAGATTAAGGACCAAGTCTGTTTTCTTCAGCTACTTAACCACATCATTATTTCTTGTGACGTAAAACTGTTAATCCGTACGTATATATTGCATAAATGTGTGACGTTCGTCATCATGCCATCGATTACCAGCATGACTGTGTTTAAGAAAAACGATTGGGACATTTTCTCAAAATGTCCAGCGATGAAGTCATGACAAGGCAGGTACTGTAGAAAACCTCCAGTCATAACATAACAGCTTCTGGCGCTTAGAACAGGATCGGCTTGAAACTAATTGCACGGTAAATATTTTATACTTTAATACACATTAGCGATACAATAGTTCAAGTTGAATTATTCAGGTGTTGCACAGATACATGCTCGTGCATCTACTCAATCCCAAAAGCTGACAAAATGCGTATTTTTTGTATATATATTTGTATATTTTTTGTGTATATTTATGGATCTCCTAAAATAAATCTTTTCCTCGTCCATGCCCTGCTGTCTGATTCAAGCTCTTTATCCGGATTGGTTTCGCATTCGTGATTCATATCCGTGATCGTTCTGTTTTCCATTGTCCATGCTGTTAAAGAGATTACTTGCACATGAAGAACCGAGTGTCGGCGTTATAACCCTGAGAATCAGACGTTATGAGTGCGACCTATGAATGAACGGCGTTAATCTGCTTAGATCAGGTGGGAAGTTTAACTCCAGCTAAGTGTACAGCATGCAGCAGCAGGGGAAGAAATCAGCCAAAGCCCAAAGCAGAAACACATTCAAATGCATTAAAGAATATTAAAGTTATATTTGTCTTCCACCTCCATTTGACCAGCTCTACAGTACAAATGTGTATAACAGTACACTATGTTACAGTATACAACATCACAATATTGGTATTAAGACTTCAAGAGTGAAGTTCTTACACTTTTGGAATTATTTTGACAAAACTATTATTAATCTATATAATATAAACTATAGAACATATTATTGTAAGTATAAAGGTAAAGTGTTTTATTTTTAAAGGTAGGACAAAAAAGCGAAAAAAAAGTTTTACAGAATAAAATATGCACTTTTTTTTAAGCTTTAAAATTAATTAATTAATTTTTTCAAATTTGGTAGAAAATGACAAATTTACCAATTTAGTCCAAAATTTAAAAATTTTGTCTACATTTTGTTTACGAGTCATACACTGGGCAATAGAAAACTCATCTTTTAGTTTTATTTACACACACAATGTGGTGGCCGGTTCATGTGTGAAAATCATTCCTTATGATCCCAGAACCAAACTTTCACACTCTGAGTCCTGCAATATTCCTGTGCCATCAGGAAAGAAAAACTCCATAGATTTTCCATAGATAACCCGATCATTCAGTACATTCAGGTTGTCAGCTGACTTCATTTTACTGCCACATAACATTGCTGAGTCTAGAAGGAATGAAGCAACCCCACTGAAGAACTGAAGCAACCCCAGATCATAACACTGTCTCCAGAGGTTTATACAGTGGACACTATGCATGATGGGTGCATCACCTCATGTACTTCCCTTCTTACCCTGACCTGTCCATCTCTCTGGTATAGGGTCAATCTGAACTCATCAGATCACATGACTTTTTTCCATCGCTCAAAAATCTAATCTTTATGCTCCCTAGCAAACTAATGAGCATCACTAACAGTGGGTTTTCTTATGGACACACAGATATTTCGAAAACCCAGTTGCAGTCACTTCAAATCTCCCTAATTGTGTGTTGTTGTTTTTTTTTTGCTGGACGCAACCCGATAATTTCACCCTTTTGAAATGGCAACTTTTTTTTTTTTGCCAGACAGTCTAAAATTATTAAAATAAGTTCTTAAAATACTGATGACACAATAAAACTGTATAATGTTATAATAGATGACAATAACAACAGATATATTAACATCATAAAATTGTTGTGGATTTCATTCTTTTAAAACAAAACTGAAAACTCTTAAATTCTGGTTTCTGATTGACAGTAAGTACTGTACTAGAATTAGGATTAACATTAACACACACACATTCCAATACATTATTATTTTCTAAAGAGGCGACTTACACTGTGATTTCCAGGCCTAATAATGAACAAAAATAATGACTTTATCACTATTCTAATCACTATAAGAATTGGAATGAGTCTCCAGTGTCAGTGTAACAGTGTAACGGTCAGTAAGTTTAAGAAGTTGGGGGAAAGTTTTCAGGGCAGTGGAGTTTATGCTTTCTGATTTCTTAGTGACGTGCCAAGCTGTGCTTTTCTGCCTTTTCAACTTTAAAAAATAAAAAAGAATTCGAGAGCCTGGTGAGGGACGAGTACGGGTCTATAGCTGCTATACCAAAAGAAAGAACAGGACCTAATTCAAATCGCCAATTTTCACCAATAACATTAAATGTAGTTCTAAACATTAAAAAGTGTGACATGGTGGATTTTACAATAAACGCTACTTTTCCTCCCAGCATGGCTAAACATAGTCTTCTAGAATAGCTTGCTTTTCTTTTCATTCTTTTAAATTTAAAGCCTGTGTCTACATGAATATGATTTATATTGCTAAGAAATGAGACATGGTTAGTAATTTCAATACGGAATCAGTGGGTCTACGTGACACGCAATAATAAGCCAAGAATAAACCATTGCAAGATTTATTTTAAAAGCGTTCCTGAGGGATTGAATGAGAAAAATATAATTATTAGTTCATTTCTAAATATATTCTTATTAGTTGAATTGATTAGAAATAATGGCCTCAGACAGACCTATTGAGGCTCACAGTAGGTAACAGTTTTGTTTTATGAGCCTGTACAGCACCACGGAAATGTCATCAATATCCGCTGTGCACAAAATACACCTTGGTAATTACTGCTTATATTTTTAATTTACCGTCCATTCCGAGTTCATGTAATGAATCATCACAGCTCGCTACTTAGCAACCATACATGATGTCTCCTTATGTATACCAGTGTAATACAAGTCAAAAATAATCTGCACTCCGGTCTCTCCAGTCACTGCGGTGCAGGTGTGAACGTGTTACATCAGGTCATTTGTAACTGTGGTGTGAGGAAAAATGGAGCAGCGTGCAATGATATGTGTTTTTTTGTGGTCTGAGGGTGTACCTGGTGCTGAAACATCTCACAGGAGAACATAAACAGACGTGTTTGGATATTTGCAAACAAACTGTGGAGCGATACACTAAGGAATGTGAAAGTTTTTTTTTAAAGAGAATCGTTACTGGTGACGAGACACAGATTCATCACTACGAGTCTGAGAGAAAACAGCAGAGTATGGGACGGAAACATCCTCAATCACCGACCGAGAAAAAGTACAAAAGTCAACAATCAGCTGGAAAATTCATCAATGTTTACAGTTTTCTGGGATTCTCATCTCAAGTGCCAGTACTGGAACATTATGAGGAAAAAGCTTCAACAATCAACAGTGCTTATTACAATGAGACGCTTATTGAAGAGCTGAAGCCTAAACCTCAGATTAAACACAGAGGACTGCTATCTAATGGCGTTGTGATCTTGCACAATGATGCACGTCTGCATACTCACTGCCCTCACTGTCAACACTCTGCAAAAGCTTTTTTGAGTTTGAGGTGTTAAAGCGTCCTCCTATAGTCCTGATCTCACACCATTAGACCTTCACCAGTTTGGTCCCCTGAAAGCAGTTATACAAGGATGAAGATTCACTTGTGATGAAGAAATGAAGACAGCGGTGGATTCATAGCTCACAGCTCAGCCTAAAGTTTTTTTATTAATGAGGGAATACGAAAAAAAGCAACGAGATTATGTCGGAAAAAATGAGGTATTTGACTTTTCTAAAAGAATAAATTTAACAGCCAGAGTGAAGATAATATTTTGACTCACTCTCATACATATAATTTAGCAATATCTGAGTGTGTGAGTGTGTGTTATCTACTACAGAACTCAACATGTTTCCTATTTTTTTCCCCCCAAAAAGCCACTCACTAGTGCGGCTGATGTCAGGTGGATGAAGGCTGTGCTCTGTTTGTTCTGGATCGTAGCGCTCAGTGTCCTCTGACTCATAGCGTTCGTGGCGCCGCTGATCATGGTGCCGCTGATCATGGTGCACGCCTCTCTCTATGTCCGTCATGTCATGACTGGAGATGGACGAGTGCCTCCGGCGACGTTTGCGCCTGTAGCCATGTGGCACCGGTACACCGATATAAATGGACTGATGATCTGCAGATAGAAATCAGTAGAGATTAAGTAGAAACAAACAACTCACATCTAGCAAATAAAACACAAAAAAATAGCTAACAAATAACACCCAGCAGGACAGCCAGCAAAAGCAGATATAGGACACAGAAACGCCCATAATCAAGCATTTAAAGTGCACATTTAGGACAAAAACATCAGAATGCTTAATGCTTAACAACATTTAACAAACAAAAGACTAGGATTAAAAATCTGAATAGAATCCACTCAGATACCCAACAAATACAAACAACATGCAGAGTCAATAATAATAAAAAAAAACATACTCTCAAATCCAACAAGACAAAATCAAAAAACAAACAAAAAACTCTGAGATCTACGGTGGCCGTGAAGTGCAAAACAAATTAACAAAACTGAAAACAAAATAACAAATTCAAAACCAAATTAACAAATCCGAAAACAAAA
>JAQMYL010000014.1:4856583-4881026 GCA_030014365.1 Clarias pachynema | reverse complement strand
ATTATACTGGTGATGCTGAATGCTGAGTGGTTGGAACAGACGAGAGGGGAAATGAGGTCGCTGCTGAGGTTGTTACACAAAACAACTAATTTTCCAATCGTATCTTTACAGTCTGTCACAGTAATATTTGTTAATATTAATATTTGTTCCCATTTCTTTAAGTACTGTATATATGATTCACATACATTATGTGTTATTAGTGCATTGTGTAATATTGCTCTCCTATAATATATATCCCTGGTTTGATCCTGCGTTTGGATAACTAAATCATCATTTGCATTTGGATTTCCGATGATACCGAGGCTCAGGAGTATAATGATAGGCATAAAGACCATCATCATTCTTTATTTAATCTCTTAAGGGTTCTGAAGACTGACTGGGTGTGAGATGAGAATACACCTCAGAAAGGATGCCATTCCATTGTAGGACACCATGCACATACACATTCACACCTTCAATTTGAATTCACCTAGTCCTTTCTTCTCAGTTTATTGGGAGCTAGGAAGAACCCAGAGAGCCTGGTGCCATGAAAGTTCAAAATCTCTCAAGACTGAAGCCAATGGTGGCCAGATATCCATGTTCACTGGGCGGAAAGATAGTACGTACATGGACAGCACTCTAGCTTCAGCATCTGGTTTCATATCATAAGAAGCAGACTAGCCATTATCTTATATCTGTTAAATGATGTAATCAATATAATCCACATTAGAGCTGAAAAAAATAAGGAGCTTCATGTTTATCATCATGTATCAGGTTAGAGTAATTTCTACAGCCTGGTGCTCTGTGTGCCTGCTATGTGGTTTTATAAACCAGTCCAGATTAGCAGTCTGCTTTTTTACAGGAAGGTATTGTAAAGTTAAAGTGATATCCACTCCTCAGGTCCAGGTGTCACCTCAGCCATCCCTTCAGCTTTATGGCAACACCTTTGTCATCACTGATGTCTCAGATGCTAGCTCAAACATCAAGTAGGGGTCAGGGGTAGCACAGTGGTTAAGGACTATGGTTCAAGAGGTCCCAGGTTCAAACCACAAGGATATCAAGTTGCCAATGTTGGGCCCTTAAGCAAGGCCTTTAACACTTAACTGGTCAGATATATAATGAGATAATAATGAAAGTCACTCTGGATAATGGCGTCTGCCAAATGCTTAAATGTAAGTCGGAACGGAGGTACAGAAGTGGAAGCTTAATCACCCATGTATTTAACAGAAATTTCTAATGAACCGAGAACCACAAGGTGCTGAAAGTCCAAATATTTTGCTTGTACATTTAACCACTCTTTTGTATATTGATGCACTCTTGTAAATCTCCCTGTTGGCACAGTTATAACTGCAAGACATCTTCAAAACTAAAGACCTACTGGGGGTGTCTTCATAAAATATGAGTTACCCAAAATCCTCATGAGCCGTAAAGATATTTTTCAGAAAACTTGGGAGCTAGTCTGCATGCGCAGCACTTACTCTAACCTTCATGTTCATCCATCTCTTTATCATCATCCCACTCATTGGTGCCAATTTATTTCTTCAGTTTTCACATCACAGACTGGATTCTTAAATGTACAATTGTGTTCAAAATAATAGCAGTGTGTTTAAAAAAGTGAGTAAACCTCAAAATTCTTATAATAACATTTATTTACATTCATGCAAATGCTTTGGGAACACTGCTCATTGTTTTCTAAATCAAAATATAACTACTATATACACTTTACGGAAAGTGAAAAAAAGAATATTAGACTGTTGGAAAAATAGCAGTGTGTACAATTTTCTTTACAAGCTCAAAAGTTACTGTATAAACTGAAAATGCTTGAAGATTTGGCTTTCTTGTGAATCACTGAACTAACATTTAGTTTTATATCCACTGTTTCTGAGAACTTCTTCACATCTGTGTTGCATGGAGTCGACCAACTTCTCTCACCTGTTCCAGCCCAGGACGATTGGACTATATACTACAAATCCTATGCATTTCTTGATGTTGCCTCAGAAACAGCATTTTAATGTCGTGCCACAAGTATTCTATTGGATTAAAGTCCAGGGATTAAGCTGGCCACTCTGTAACGTTAATCTTGTTGGTCTGGAACCAAGATGCTGCTCGCTTACTGGAGTGTTTGAGGTTGTTGCCTTGTTGAAGCATCCATTTAAAGGGCATTTTCTCTTCGGCATAAGGCATAAGACCTCTTTAAGTATTTTGATGTATTTAAGCTGATCCATGATCCATGGGATATGATAAATAGGCCCAACACCATAGTATGAGAAACATCCCTATATCATGATGCTTGTGCCACCATACTCCATTGTCTTGATTGTTTTTTCCTCTCCAATCAACTTTTTAATCAAAGTACGCTGTTCTTCTGAACAATGTTTTTCATAGAATGAATGTGATGGATTGGCACCCCGTCCAGTGTATAGCTCACCTCGTGCCCAGTCTCCTGGGATAGTCTCCAGGCCCCTAGTGACCCTGAATACATGATAAAGTAGTATAGACAGTGAGTAAAGACTGAGTGAGTGAATGACCGCAGTAATTTACTGTAACTCCACACTGCCTTTTTTTTTAAAAAACACTTTCAATTAATGATTCAGTTATACAGAATCAGCAGTATACATGTCACGACTCTACTACACCTACTAGTAAAGTATTTGCCATGTAGAAATATAATTACCAAAAATTGATCAGTGATTGATCTGGTTAGTAATGTTGGACTGCTATTATTTTGAACACAACTGTAACTATCCTACTTTTTTTTTTTATGCAGCAAAAAACTGTATTTAAAACAACTCGAGCCAGGAATAATCAGATGAAGATGCCCCTCCAAAGCCACATTGCAGAACAAGCTTGGGTGAAATTTCAAAAGAAGTCAGGCATAATTTGCGGTGAAGAGGCGGAAAAAAGGAATGAAGTGCACACTGATGCATAACCAGGCATGCAATTTAGGCCCATTTTCTGGCAATTTTGCTGGTCTGAGTTCTACCCATTATCTCATCCTGTTTATTTACTTACATGTGCCTGGTGCTGTTTAATGTTCATATATTGGTGTCTGGTGTGGTGTTCTCCACAGAACAGCCAGCAGACCATGAAATAGAGGACTTTCTGAAGCGTGCGCAGGAACTCCAAGCAAAAAATGTTTTAATCAAGCAAACATGGGTGTCGCCTGATTCACATGCTGGGCTTCCTAAATGTTGGAATGACCCTGACTTGAGTGAAATGTTTATTTGAGAAGTCTCTCATCTTCAGCTGGTGCACGTTCAATGAAGATAGATTAAATAAACATGATCTAGGCTTGATTTGATGCAGTACTGTAATAAGTTTCAAATTGAATTAGTGAGATGTTTTGGTTAAAAAGTCATTATACTGTAGACTGTCTGGCCTAAAAAAATCATTATACAGTATGGATTTAACTAAGCAAATAGCTAAGAAGCTTCCATTGTATAATTACTGCAGTGATTAATATGCTTCAGCTGCAACAAGTGATGTAGTGAGGAGCTTCTCATTTCCTAAACAACCATGTCAGAAGACATATCCTGTGATCGTGGCAAAGATGTTACTCTGTTTCATAAGGGTCAAATTATTGTCCTGCATCAGCCAAAGAAAACAACTAAGGAGATTTATGAAACTAATAAAATTGGGTTAAGAACGAGAAAACACATTATCTTTAAGGGTGAAATGTGGTTGGGAAAACATCCTGAATGAGCATAACAGAAGGTCACTTAAATGCTTAGTGAAATAAGTGAGACTAATAGAAAATGGACTGTGGAGCATTGGAAGAAGTCCAGATTTACCCTGTTCCTGAGTGATGCATTATTGGGTTATGATTTGGGGTTGCTCCTGTTGGCCAGGTGTAGGTTCAGCAATGTTACAGTATGTGACAAAAAATTAGGGTCAGCTGACGACCTGAATGTACTGAATGACCAGGGTTTTTTTTTCCATCATGGGATTTCTTTCTTCACTGGTGATGCGGGCATATTCCAAGATAACGATGCTAGGATTTATCGGGCTCAAATTGTGAAAGAGTGGTTCAGGGAGCATGAGACATAATTTTCATACATGGATTGGCCGTAATCAATGGAAAAGGTCGTCCAGAGAAATATTAGACTGTGAGACTTTTCTTTTTTGTCCAGGCAGTGTGTCAGGACTTAATAAAACACTTCAGGACATGCCATTACAGACACATTGTCATACAGTACACATGTTTAGTTATGAGGTTGATTAAAATCAGTTCCCAGTTGCCTTTCATGCACTTGTGAAATGGTCTAGCTTAGCGTACCTTTGCATCGCACGTACACATCCCTTAACAATAACCAACCACTTCCTGAATAAAGCACCATACCAAGGGCAGAACTCCTCACATCTGACAACATCTGAGTTACGTTTTGGCTTACAAAAGCTTTCAGTGAAAGCAAGGGCAGTCAATGGATCCTTTCTTTACACCTAGTCTGACCTGCTTCTATTTTTGTTACTGCAGTCATGGTATTATCTCCAAGTCACCTCTAAGTGTCAGCTACATGGCACTCAGAGTGGGGGTACGGTCCAGGGCAATTTAAAGTCCTTCAGAAACCTCAATTAGCAGAAACGCTTTCTGTAGGATAAGTAACTAATAGTTAGTTGAATTCTTTAGCACTGGATCACTGCTGTGCAGAGCACCGGTTTGAGAACTCTTACAGACTCCATGCACAGTTTTACAAATTCTTTTCGCCTTTCAGAAATATTTTAAGAAAGCGGAAACCAGAAGCTGTTACTAGCTACTAAAAAGTATTACTATTTTAAAATTTATTCTTTGTTCAGTTCCTTTATTCTTTGGTTATTTTTCAGTTTGATTCCCACCTGGGTTTGATTCTGTCTACATGGAGTTTTCATGTTGTCCCCATTGTTGTTGGTTTTTTATTCTGGCCAATCCAGTTTTCTCCCACAGTCCAAAGACACGCAGATTAGGTTATTTGGCATCCCCAAATTGTGTGTGTGCCCTGTGATGGAATGGCACTCTCTCCAGGGTGTACCCCGCCTCGTACCCTGAGTCTTCTGGGATAGGCTCCAGGCCCCCGGGACCCTGAATACAGGAGTGAGTGAGCCACACTGTGATGCTATTGTTACTGAAACTAGCTTGTATTGCATGCTGAAGCTGGTTAAATACTCAGAACAGTAATTTTAAAGAGTAATGATAACGTACTATAGAATTGGTGCACAATGTTTTTTTAGCCAAGTAACAATTACCTTGCATATGATATCCTCAATTTTAGCCTGCTCAGGGATATAAATTTTTACACATGACTAATACGAAGATATAGTGCATCTGTTTCTTAAAAGGCGAGGACGGGCAGCTATCCTAGCTTTCTTCAGCTTCTTGTAACTTTTATATCAACAAGAATGCAAACTCTTGAATATACACACTTGAATATAAATCAGTCGATAATGGAAAACTGGAAAAAAAAGAAAAAAGAAAAGTCTTGCTTGATTTATTTGTCAGACATGCAGGCTAGAAAAACCTCCGAACAAGTAGAAAATGTCTTGTACTGTATTTCCCTGAACATAATTGGGTTTAAAGGGGATATTATTTTGTTCTAACCAGACTCTTTGTCCTGATTGCCTAGAAAAAAGCACTGGTTTCTTGGTAACAAGCTGTTTTTTTTTATTTATTTTTTTTTATTGTTTTTGGTTTATGAACTTCAAGAGAGTGAAAACAGACAAGCTGGTAATAAAGTGACTGTATACAGCGGTTATAATGTCAGAATATGCTGGGAAAACATGGGTTGCTTCTAAACATCTCCTTTGTCCTTGTCTTGGTTTCAGCTCTATCATCAGAAAGTGAAAAAGCAAACAACAAAAAGTATTTTTTTTGTGCTTCCACATGGATGGTTACAGTCTGACGGGAAGATTCATCTGAAACATTACTGTCCTTTCCAGCAAGACAGGAAGTCTGTGACATTTTCCTGAATTGCAAAGTCAGCGTTATTAAGTGACTCAAGAGGCACCTGAAAGAGTAGATGAGTGCAGCACATCATCCGTGTAATGGCTTTAAATGCAGGTTTAAGTGGGATTAAAAAAGGGAACAGCATTGGTGGTGCAGTAGCTACAGTACCATTTCCTCCTCAGCGCTCCAAGGTTCAATCCTGAGCTCGCTCGTCTAATTACCATTCGAAACCTGATTGATCAATCTAAACCAGACATGTACTGATCGATTTGTTTCAAGGATTTCCTTCAGGTGTGTGTATATATTAATTTCAAAATCAAATTTATTTGTCACACAGTCATACACAGTATGATATGAAGTAAAATGCTTATGTGTCCGCTGATGACCTCAAGATTTCAAAAAGAAAGTCTCAGTGTGTAATAAGAGAAATAAGAGAATTTACAAATTAGAAATATAAGAGAAATATGGAACTAAACTTTAGATGTAAAGGACTTTTAAATGTACAAGCAATAAAAATAATTAAAATAAAATAGTAGAATAAAAATAGAAATAATGTCCAGTTATGAGCAAGATAATGTGTGGAATGTGCAGAATAGTGTGCAAGGTTGCAGTTCAAAGTTCACAGTACAGTACACTGGTGTGTGTATTAATAGTACCACCTGTAGTACAGGAGCACGAAACCGCCGAATGCATGAGGGCTTCACATCACATACGCCATTAAATACTCATACTCAATGTTAATCAATCAGGGATGTCGCAGTACTTTTACCATGAACATGTGAGCTTCCTAAAAGTGTTTCTGAACATCTGTAAGAATCAGGTGCTGCATTGAAAAACTTTTTTTTTTTTCTTGCGTGTCTTCATCTTACTATATTTATGAAAAATGGGATGAAATTTCAACAGCGCCATCTGCAGTACTGGAGCAGGACAGCCAATATGAAACAGCAGGGAGTACGCAAGCTTGAAAGTGCTTGAAGTGTCTTTGCGCAACACTCATACACGTTACCTCTACTTCAAGTGGACTAAAACCAATTCATACCATCACATATATGGAGCGGGAATAAATAGGTGAATGACCGGCAGTTACGGTTTCCCAATTCCTCTCCTAAAGAGTGAAATCATGCTCCTCATCATCTTTATGCCTTGTTCTCAGTGAATAGAGAACCATTTTGGCTGCATGTCTCATTCCCAGTCGTAGCTATAATTATTCCAGTTGCCGCACTTGTTATTCCTCTGAGCCCAAGAGAGCGTGCACTTGAAGTGTAACTGAGTTCAAGTAGGCAGCGAGCATGTAGGGACCCACTCATTCTGTCGGACTTACGTACCGGTGCTGTTTTAAATTCAGCGTCATGCACAGCGCAAGACAGCTATATGTAGGTTGCGAGGTTATTTAAATTTAGCTCACACACACATGGCACACAGCAGTAGGGTTGTAGGGGCCTTACAGTCTTTGTTATAGAGCAGGATACTACAGTACTAGGAGGGCATCCGTTTGTCTTGTACGTGATGAGAAATAAACATGCTCGAGAGCTTACTGGCAAGGACATTTTCATAAGCCGAGTGGTGCAAAATAGATCCGTCTTCAGCTACAAGGAACAGTATGGGTGAAAAAGAAAAAAGAACTAATGTAGAATTTTGTCCTTGTTAAACTGCAGTGGATCATCTGAGACATGTTTGCTGTCGGTAACTTCTGTGGCTTTTTCAGTTTTTGGGCTGCATGACGAGAATAATGTAGTGAGAATGAGAAGAAAATATATACCTGGAATATACTGTAGGCTGATATTTAACAAAATCTTATATTTTTTAGTAATTTTTGGACAGAATTAGTGTTTCTGGGTAATAACGTTTCTTCCCATGGCTGTATTAGTTCTATCCAACAAACCTGGAAATTTGCATCAAACAGCATGTTGGTTTAGCGTTTTTTTTTTATTTTTTTTTTTAAGAGCATTGTCTAACAAACCATAGAAAATAAAAGTTTGTACGTGTTTGGCAAAGGAAAATTGGCAAACACGGTTTGTTCACGTTTGTAGATTTCAGGAAATGAAGAACCGGAAGGGTCTTAAAGCAGAAATTGACACAAAAACTTTGTTCGTAATCAAACGTCTTGTCTGACTTACTTTATAATTTTTTTGTCCATGTGTTTTTATAAAAAAAAAAAAAGAAATGTCTCAAACATTTTAAAGGTCTATAAACGACTGTCGTCAAAGCCGATTATGGTCTCAATTATTTTGTTTGTAATTTACAAAACCACATGCCCTTGAGGTTACAGTACATTAACGGTCATAGCACAAATACATAATAAAACAGCATTTTTTATAAACATGAACTAATTATAAACATATTTATATAATATAGACATATTATATAAACAAATTTTCTTCTAAAAAAAAAAAAAAAAAAAAAAAAAAACACTTGCAAATAATCGGCTAATACAAAATAGCCTGAGATAAAAAATAAAAAAAAAAGAGGAAAAAAAAGTAGTGTCTACGGCAAAAGACAGGAGACAGGAAAAGTAGCGTCACATCCAATTCCTGATCTCACAAAAAGAAGGTGTTTCATGAGAGGTCACGATACATCTAAGGAGCGTGAAAATCTTAAAAAAAAAAAAAAAGCAATAAGCGTGTGATAAAATGAAATTGATGCAGCTAAGTCTTAAAAACTACTACAAGTATCTAATTAACTTTAAAATACTGTGTAGGTTGTGTTGTTAATTGTTGTGATCTTCTGCTTCACTGTACAGTCCAATAGAGGCAACACTGCCATCTTAAAATACGAAAAAACTTAAAAGGAGAAGACAAAGCGACAATCCTGCAAAAAACCATGTGGACACTGTACAACTATGTGGACGAAGAAAACGGTTTGTATTTTATGAAAGTGCTGTGTTATATTTTTAGGGGACATAAACTGCAATGTCCCCTGTAAGTTTACCTAAATTATTTCCAGTGTGAATTGATTCTGAATCAAAAGCCAATGAAGTGATTTATTAAATAAGTCTCAGCAGCAAAACATTGCTTAAACTGAATAACCAACTGATTTAATGACACAGCTCTAATTAAGCAATATAACACGATAGAGAGAGCTGTTGTGCTAGATATCAGCACAGCTTTAATGCGGTCGAGGGCGCAAGGGCGCAGCCTCGAGGGTGATATTGCTTGTATACAACAGGTCCACAAACAGCATTCATTATTAACAGATTGTTTTGTTTGCTTATTTAATCAGTTATTTTGCTTCACCAACGCGTATCCTTCAGTGACTGGTGGAACTAATTAACCGCGACTGGCGGAGCTGGCAACCGACAGTTAGTGTGATTAACAGGGATGAAAGTAGATTTCAATTCTTACTGGTACTATGTAGACAAAAGGTGAGAAGAATAAACTATGGAGATCAAAAGAGACTACAGAGACAATCTAGTAATTTTCTCTTTCCAGGGTTGAATCCCAAATAGTGTTAAATTGAAAGCTAGTGTAATATGTAGGGTGTACAATCCCTTGTTCCACACACTAAGTACTTACAGCAGAGACTACAGAGGGATTTGGGATTCATCCCAGTGTTAGAAGGTAGTTAGCTTTATAACTTATCTTAACCGTGAATAAAACAACACGGAGACAAAACAGAACAACTTAGAAGCAGTTATAAAGTAGACAAATTATTATTTAAAATAACAATGTTATCAGATGTGTGTCCTTGCTGAAAGTGGGCCTTTTTTAAATGTGGGTTTTGACAGGCAGCTGCTCTCTCCTCAGTTCTGCAGACCGTACAGACCTACTTTGACCTGCGCTGCAACCAACAGTTAGTGTAATTAGCAGTTATTAGAACGGTTGATAAAATGGTTATTAGTGCAATTAAATTTGGAAATTTCCAAAATCAGGATCAATAATTTACTCTTTATCTATTTACCCATCTGTCTGTCTATCTATCAATGCCTCTTGTTTAATCAGACTACTCGGTCGCACTAACTGTTGTATAATACATATGAATCGCAAACGGTATTCCCAGCATTTGATGACCGATACTGATCCCGAAATGAGCACCGATTTGGTAGTCAAACGATCAGGAATGTTTATGTTCAAGTAGTGACCATAAAAAACAAACATTCTTCTACAACATAAGCAATTTGATTTTCCAAAAAAAATAAAATATATAGTTACGTTTGCTACTTTAGATGTAGAGCAAGCTTGGTTTCACATCTTTAAAACCATATGTTTCAAACTCAATCCCTTATTAGTAACAACAGGTAGTAGTGGACTGTCAAGAAAGACACCCTGAGTAAGAGCTGTTATTTTGTCCTACCTTCCCCTGAAGACAGTGTATAGCGTTTGCTGCAGCTACAGTATAGATCCCTTTGTGCTGATTCTTATGTTCAAAATGATTTATCAGGTGACTTTTTTTGTAGGAAGAACCGGATATTGTTATTTCAAACAAGCTTGGTTTTGAACCGATTGTCTGGTATAAGTTTTAATCGCAAAAGGTCACTAATCAAAGGGAATAAATTTAATTGAAATCCAAAATAAAAAAAATACCCTGAATCAATGAATGTAAATGTTTTAAGCCAAGAGAACGTCAACTTCGTAGCTTTGAGTCTTAGAGCCAAATCAATGACCTCGCCACCACCGTGTTTTTCCAACATAATTTATAAAACATTAGACAAAAATAAACCACATACAGGAATAACCATGTTTTACGAATCCGAGCTCATGAGAAACACAAGACGCTAAACCCAACAAGTCTATTTAAAAAAAATCTCTTTTGTGTAGATAAAAATGTAAAAATGTACAATTAAAATGGAATTTAAAAAATAATAATAAAAATTTTTTTTAAATCACATCCTTTATATTACAGCTTAGTTGAGGAAATACACAGTGTCTAATTAATAAGGCTCTTTTGAACCCGGTGTGTAGTGCAAGACCTGACAGTGCAATAAAAGAGCTACTGCTCCTCATACACAACCTGAAAAAATAATAAATACCAAATCACAATTAAATTAAAGGACCAGGTGAAGGAGATGCATCTCTACACTTAATTGTCTACCTCGTCCATTCCGAGCTGGTCTTGTTTCGACTGGCTGAGGGATATCGCAGCTTCGATCTGCTCAAAGGTCACAGGGTCAGAATCGAGATCAAGAGTCAGGGCTTCTGCTTCCGGCACCAGTTCAGGTTCGGCGTGAGGTATGGGCAGGTAGCCACCAACACGGGGCAGGCACATGCACCAGCCGGCACCGGACAGGTCCAGCTCACTGTAGTTGTAGCCAGTCTTCTTGAGTACCATGAAGTCGACCATGTCCCTGGATTCGCTCATCTCAACCAGAAGGTTCCAGAAGATGCAGCTTAGCACGATGCCCAGAAACTAAATGGAAGATGGATGCAGTGATGAACTGATCTAAAAGTTTCAGCATACTTTGCATTGTAGTGAAGTTCGGCTTATATAGAAAGCTCCACCCTTCTAAGAGGTTTTTTAAAATATTTTTATAAAGGCTTGCTGTTTTTATAATTTTATTTTATAAGCTTCTAAAAAAGAACCATATTTTTGTGCCATTATGCAAATCAGGACTCCTCAAACCCCGGCTGGTATATTTTAAATGTGTGCCTTTGATCTCTTTATTAGATCAAAGGATCGTCGTCATAAAAGAAAACAGACGAACGTGGCCTGCATGACTCCACTCTTTTAGGTAAGGCAGCTCGCTGATGATGTCAGCACTGGATCTCGCTCACTGAATGGACCCACCTGGTGGCCTAAGAGCGTTAATGGGGCTGAGAGCACCAGCTGCTGACCCTGACGGTATCTAACCCGCCTTTGTATAAGCAGTGAGAGAGAAAGTGGAGGAACGGAATGAGTTTGTGCAAAGCAGACAACAAAGAGGACCAAAAAGATGTGCAGAACCTCCTGTCTGGAATCACGGGTCGATGTTTGTTTCTTGTGGTTAAAATGGGATCGAAAGTTCTTAAACCGCTAAAAGGTTCTTGTGGGGAAAATGTGCCTAAAGAGTTCCTGTGAGAACACCATGTCTACAGTCCTGATTGTCTGTGAAAGCTCTTATGGCAACGAAGTTTTCAATCTCCTAGAAAGGTTCCTGGTGTTCCTATACACTGCTTAAAATTTTCTTGTGATAAAAGTGACCTTAAAGTTTGTGAGATGTTAAAAAATGTTCCTGCCCAAAGTTATGAAAAGTTCTGAGGTAAAATCTCCCAGAGGGTCCTGAAGGGGCACTGTGGTTCTTGTAAAAACATCTTGTAAAAACATCACCAAACCTCATAAGTTGCTGTAAAATTTCCTGGGATGCTGTTGTGAAGGTTCTTTTGGTTAAAAAAAAAAAAAAAAAAAGTCCCTGTGCTACTGAAATGTTCTGCTGAAGTCTTGTGGTTTTAAAATAAAAGGCCTGCGTGTCAGCTGAACAGAAAATTAACTCGACAGAGTGGCATCTTGAAAAGGTCAGTTTGAACATGTTTCCTGATAGGGACTAAGGCAACATGTTCTCAGACTTCAGCTTAGGGAATGTTCCTGTTCCAGCGGTACATCCTGCCCAAATTGCCATGTATAGTCATAACCACAAAATTTCCCGATGTGAAAGAAGTGCAGTTTTAGTGCAGTTATGTCAGATTTTACCGTATGTTCAAAAACAAGGTGTTTAAACAGGGGCTAGTGGAACTCAGGGTTCTGGTTCGAGTCCAACAGGTTTCCGAGATGAATTCTGCCTGCAAGCTTTGAGGCAACAGTGAAGTTAATCGATAAGGCCACTGAAGTCAGAACAGGGAGTATAGATGATCAGGTGTTCATTAGGGTAGCTAAAATACACTGTTAAGTGGCTATCAAATTGGCTAATGGTAGCAGATTCCTGATTGGCTAACGGTGGCCATGTTTTTTTTTTTTAACCAAGCTAATTATCATTAGAAAACCAAATGAATCAGTTTTCTTGGAAAAATTTTAAATAGGTTTCTAAAAAGTTGTATTTGAACATAACTCCGCTCCTTATGAATGACCATACCCCAACGATACATAGTGAAAAAAAAAAAAAAAAATTAGAAATTGATTACTTAAAATAGTTATACAATAAAATAAATAAAATTAAGAAGTAAATGACAGAAGAGAGATGGTTAACCTGGGGCAAACCCACGGCGCAGCAGATTCCTATTGTGGCCCCGATGTTGTCGCCCATCCACAGGTTCACAGCATGAATACATCCACGCACGTGTATGATATCGGCCAAATCTTCACGCTGTGCATTGGGGGGGGGGATGAAAATGACAGAATGATTCCAGACTGAACAGTTTTCAATAGAAAGTATCACACAATACAGCTCTGCGTGATGTCAAAATTGAGACAGTGGCGGTAATAATGCTACAATTTGCCTGAATAAATGACCTCGAAAAGCCCGGGGTCGGGAATAACCTCGGCTGAAAATGTAAATACACGTCCCGTGATTTTGCCAGCAAACTATCAGACCTTGGAAAGAAAGATAATAAACAGGTGGCGGGCGTAAAGCTATGAGTCACGGGAAGTGTGTAGGAATAAGACCGCTTGATTATCATTACTGATGTGGTGATGTTTGCTCTTTGAACCGAAAAACGCTATTTTTCCTGACGGATGAAGCAAGCGTCTGTTCCGAGACGGATGTGTGATTCAGGATTCAATAAGAACCGTACGTACCTGTTTGGTAAGAGCTTTATAGCCGCACAATGTGTTTACCACTTCTCCAGGCTGAAAAGGAAACACACACAAACATACATATTACTACTGAATTACTTCTGGATGCCAATTCCTCCCCTCCAACAAAGTATAAAACCCTGAAAGCCTACCTGAGTTTCTACATTCTTCATGCCTGTATGTGAGAAAGTGAGGTTTTATGGTTAACAATGACGTGACCCCACTTACACGTTTTTCACGTCACGCGCCGTCATTCACAGAGTTATTCTCGCCACGTTATTCGTGAATTCGGAATTAGGAGGTTTTAGCTAGTGAGAATGAGACACATGCAGCTGTATTAGGTTTGTTATTCGCTGCACAGTGAAGGCGAGGTGTATAAAGTGTGGATTTTAAACGAACGCAATCGTAAATAGATGGAGGAGATTTACACATCATCATATATATACATATATATAAAAAAGATGAGAGAAAAACACTGAAACACCATACACAGTTCATTCGTAATAACAGTGTCCTCCCTTATTTTGTGCACGTTAAATAAAATAATTTTAGTCCCACCCAGTATCTATGGGGGTAAAAACTTTTGCACTCTAGTATAAACAACTCTGGCTGCTGAACTCTAAATTTGGTATCTATAATTTACGAAGCAGCAAAACTGCACAAACACATACACACTTTCCACTTCATGTCACTGCATTTCACACCTGGGATCAATTTCACACCCCGGGCCTTGTGATTCCGCTTCACCTCACACCCTCGAGAGAGAGAACTTCTTTCTTTTTTTTTTCCTTGTTTAGACGATTCAATTTTGGTGCGGTTCTGACAGGTGAAGGCGATCTCTGATCTGATAAGTATGTGTCTAATTTTATGGCTGCCAGAACTCCTTGTCACACCTGCGTTCCTCCACCTGGTCTGTCTTCACCTCCTACACCATGTGCTGATGTCTTGGCTGGAATCAGGTCACATGACAACCTGACATGCTCCTTTAGCGTGCTATTAAAGAATCGTGATAGTCCGTAACAGATTCGACTGTCACAAAAAGACTTTTCTAAAACCAAGATCATCTCTGTGATGTGTAACGGATTTACTAGACCTGTAAACCCGATGTGTTAGCATGTGTGTCAGGTACTGGATCATCAAGCGTTTTACTGATTCCTTTAGCAGAATTTCTGTATCAGCAGTGCTATCTGAAATTTCATGACGCAGGTTTCTACTCTGTCGGAGAGAAGTAATAATGGGCCGAAAGTGAGAGAGAGGCCGAGAGACAGGGCTGCAATTCTTCATCTTCATTCATTCCTCGTGTACATGGACAGAGTGCTCTGCTTCAAGCGGCCTGCCCTCCTGTTTCCACTCTCTCCTCAGAAGCAGTGCATTAGCAGCCGGAAAGCATCACACAGGCTTATTATCCGTGAGAGAATGAGAGCAAGAGAATTCTTTTAACTATTCATAATGTGACTTTCATGTCATACCAAATAAACAGCACTTTTTAAATACCTACTTGAATAAATGCACAGGAAAATGCGTGAATAAAAAAGTAGATAAATACGCAAATACGATTAAAAACGCTGTAATAATTTGGCTTAAAAGTCAATTGTAGAATAAGCTTCTTATAAAGACATAAGTACCACCTACAGAATATACAATCCTTTGAAAAGCTTAAGATTAATGATTTGTTTTCTACACAACATAAACCCCCAACCAGCCTCCAAACCACACAGAGATCCTGCAGTCTGTTTTACATAGCAGACTTCATTTAGAATTCCTTTCATTTAGATTCTGGCCTTTTTTGCATCACTGGGTTCAGTGATCCACTGTGTTTCATTCTGGTTTCCCAGGCTTCCCTGGTAGCTAGCAGTAAAAACTGAGCATGCAGATCATTTCTTTCTGCACAACTGAATATTTACGACCGAAAATGAAAAAGTTCTTAGTCAGCATTCAACTAAACTTCTGTGTCAATGTCCCCAGTGTGTTAAACATTACTGCTAGTCTAGTTGTAGCTACGTTGGAATCAATATGATCTACTTGTGTGTGTGGCCTCAGATTAGCTGTGACCTCCAGCAGCATCCTGTGAAAGAAGCTGGCATCAGCAAGTCCAGCAACCTCAACTGTTTCACACCGACTAGAGTTTACTTGACTTTCACACTAACTAACTAAATACAACTCTGTCAGCTGTGGTGTCTTGCTGTTCTTGTGCAGAAGCCCTCAACCCCCATGCACCCAACGTGGTTAGGTAGTACTTTTAAACCTGGTTCCTGCTGAAATTAATAGATGACTCACACAAAAGCACCCTTGTCTTATTTGTCTTTAAAACAGAGGATCATGCTCTTAAGGTCTTAAAAGGTAAGAAAAACTGTCTGTCAACCCCATCACCTGTACGATATAGAAATAGACAGGACGTAATAGTCCATGTAAGTAGTAGTTCTTTGCTGAAGAGTAGTCTCTTTTCTGTCTGCAAACAAAAAGCCCTTACTGACTTGTACCAGGCTGTATAGGACAGGGGCTTGTGTCCAGAGGTGGTTTGTAAGCCGCCATTAAATACGAGAGAAGAAGAGAACAAGGAAGTTAACCTTTGCGCTACACCTAATATTATTGATATTTTTGGGGAAAAAATGTCAAGAGCAATGCTCTTGTGTGCCTTCCTGCTTTATTAGCTATGGCTGTGTGGGTCAGAAGATGAGATTGTGCACAGCGCTTTCAAAGCAGACCAATGAAGCACTGATTAGATCTGTGCCCAATGACGCTGTATCATTCGAGATCACCTTTTCCAGCTGACTCGAGCACCGTTCCTGAGTATGGAGCAATTGTGTTCTCACTGATCAAAATGAACCGGACTTTGGGGTCAAGTGCTTTCAGAAATAATCCTGAGGAGCTAATGTGAAAAACGCCTGTTTTTGTGCAACCATAGGTTTTCTGGTTATTTGCTTATTTCTTTGCCTCACCACTGTTCTGAAGTAAAATGCTGAACTTATACAGAAGATGCCCCTTGTTGTACCACTATGTCTTAAAAACCATTACATCATCTGCAGACATTACTGTTGTCCACAGCTTTTTTTCTTACAATATGGGCTCAATGACCAAACTATTAAGTTTTCTGGTCTGTTCCCAATGTTCGCCAGAATAGTTTCTCAAATTCATTCAGGAGTCCATCATTACCTGGTGTTCGCCCAATGGATAACTGGTCTAATGCTTCCATTGGTGCCATTCTTAGTGTTAGGAACTCCTTCAATAGCTCCTCTCAGCAGCATGTCAGTAACATCCACATGGTTCCTTATAAAAGTTCACAGCAACCTTTATTTCTGCTGATGTTCTTGTTGTTGATCCATCAGGGCTCTTCAAGTACATCCTGATTTTGATACTAAAGAATTCAGAGTTTGGGGTATCCATGTCTCCAATTCAGTTGTACCTGTTAGTCTTTAGTCTGCTTGATTAGGTAGCAACCAAATGCCTCCCCTTCCCAATATATGTATATTTGGTTTTCTTTTGCAACCTCCCACCATGTGCCTAGGAAGGCAAACTCTTTCATCGTCATACCTCAAAAACTTAGAAACAAAAAAAAAATCTTCGGATCTGGAAGCAGCTTTAGGTTAAAATCTATTGTGACCATGTGGTGGTCTAAAAAGCCACTGGACTTTTTGTTTATTCATTCATCCATGTGAATTGATTTAACATCATATAGTTTAATTCAATACAATTTTACTCATGTAGCGCTTTTGATAGTTATTGTCACAAAGCAGCTTTACAGAATCAAAAGAAAATATACAACCGCTATAGGACGGTAGGTGTGATGTCTCTGCATTCCAGTCTACTGTCAAGTTCTTGATGTAGTTCCCCATTACTATTGTACCGTTACTGCCATGTTGTGGCAGTGGATTATTTATTTATTAATTTAATTGTACCCATAATTTCTCCTCAATTAATTGTGTTCAATCCCCACCTCCGACTGTTAGAACACTCTCCCATCAAGGCAATGATGACCAACCACGGAGTTCAAAGACTAATCATGTGCTTCCTCCAAGATGCCGACTGCATCTTTTCAAACTGCTGCTTACACGAAGTTGGAGAAAATGCTATCCGCCCCTTCTGCATGTGCGAGCTCAGAGATGCGCATGATTGGTCAGTGTCACCGTGATTGATATGAGAGTGCGGGCAAGCAGTCCGGTCTTCTTCCCTCTTCCTCTAATTTCCACTTGTACCATTAAAACTTTTAAGACGTGGAGTTTCTCGTCCACAGATGATGGGTTGGTTGCTTTTGACCTTTTTGAGAACAAAATTGGTACTTGGCACCGAAATTAATCGCACGGCTAAGAAAAATCCCCATCACATTTGTCATGCTGTCTCATTTTCGTTGTCTCCATGTGTTCCTTTCTATAGCTCGTTTATTCTTGTGCCTGCCTCCATTAATTTTATAAGTTCCTAATCTCGGCTTCTCGGTAAAAAAAAAGAATATAAAAAAAAGCACAGACAAGCACAAACCTATTATTTCTTTATTATTTACTTACCTACACTGACATATCTCTCTTTGCTGCTGTCCATGACACTTGCGGTGTTCTCCTTCACCATTTTACTGCAGCATTCTCCCAAAATCACGTCTGTGCTTTCTGTACCTTCTGCATTATCAACCTAGTATTGTTCATCGTAGTGTCAGCACTCTTCATTACCACAGCAGCATTCTCTGCTATCAGACCAGTACTTTTTGTACTTACACCATCATTCTCTATTGCTGCACCATTAGATTGAGAGAGAGAGAGAGAGCTGGCCAGAGTAAACGTCAGAGGAAGATGAAGGGAGGTCTCTACAGAGCCGAGTGCAACTAATTTAATACACAGAAGCACTACATGCATGAGGCACCTTCCATCAGCCAAGTGCAGGCAGACACACACACACACACACACACACACACACACACACACACACACACACACACACACACATACTTACTTACTTACTTACTTACTTACAACCACACACCACCACCACACAACCACATAAATAGAGAAGGACAGAGAGACTCAGAAGGAGCAAAGAAGCCTGCAAGAAAGCTTCACAGAAGAGAGACAGAGAGAGCGAGAAAGAGAGAATGAACAAGAAAGAGAGACAAAGAGAGAAACTGAGCGAAATAAAAAAAAAAGGTGTGTGAGATTCATAAAACTCATTCGGAGAGACTTCGAGAAAGCAAGAGAAACATCAGGAAAGAGCAAGAGAGCAAGAGATAGAGAAAGACAAGTTGAGAGATAGAGAAAAGGGGAAAGAAAAGGTGAGACTGTGAACAAACACAGCACAAATGCAGAACTTTGGGTTCAACTCTCGAGTTTAACATCTTCACACCCATATATGGCCGACGATGTGAGGCCCCCCTCCCACCTCCAACCACCCCAGCTCCTTCACCCTTCTTTCACATTTATTGTAAGAGGAAGAGAGGTACCAACACATTGGTGCAGTTGAACACCATAAAATCATTTACTTTTTATATAAAAGCACCAAATTTGTAATGTAGATTTTTTTTTTGGTTCAGGTATTAGTAAAATAGGACACCTCCTATTGGGAAGAGGTTTTTAAACTTGGCTTGTCTTTTTACTCCTCCTCTTTTTATTGTTCATACTCTTGCTATTATTTTGCGACTGGTTTCACTGCTGCGTGCAGAGGATGGACATAAAGGACATAAAGTCCCACACTGGACTGGTGGTGTTGGTGTTAATCTTTGCTTGTCATTTACATCAAACTGAGAAACCAGCCATTTTATCATGTTTTATAACAGTAAGTTTAATTCGTCATTATACACACTACTAGTCAAAAGTTTAGAGACATCTTCTATTGCCAGGGTCGTTTCTGATTTATTTTTTTTTTTCTACACTGTAAACCAATACTGAAGACGTTTATCCAAATTATGCAATAATCTCCTTTGTACAATTGATATTGAGATGTATATCAGCTACTTATACTCTGTAAATCCTTCATAACGCCTCTAATCTGAGGTGCCGTTTGGTGTTAATTGATGATTTCTGAGGCTGTTGACTCTAAATGAACGTCTCCTCTGCAGCAGAGGCAAGTTTTGGTCTTGCTTTCCTGGAAAGGTCTTCATGAAGGACAGTTTCATCATTGTGCTTGATGGGTTTTGCAAACGCATTTGACACAATACTGTTCTTGCAACAGCTGACCTTTGTGTCTTAAAATAACAACTGCCTGCTGTTGTTGTTAATTACCCAAATGCAATTAATAGTTTTGAACTAGGCAATATTGTTCTAGAAAATAAATCCTTGTCCAAAGTCCAAACTTTTGACTTATATTGTGTGTTCATATGTTATAATATTTGGGGTTGTTAGACTGTCTGGTTTTGATTACTGGGGGTTACAACGCCCACATCGCCCTGTAAATTACACCTATCCAAACATACAATAAATATCCAGGAAACTGATTTAGAGAGAGAGAGAGAGAGAGAGAGAGAGAGAGAGAGAGAGAGAGAGAGATAACAAAGGTCTGGAGTCACACCTCTTTTGTGCGGACGCAGCAAGTGTAAGGAACCCCGCAGGCCAGGGACCCGGTACCGTTACAGAAGTGGTACTGATTCACCTCCCAGTCCTTATACTCATCACCTCCGCAGCAGGAGAACTGCAGTGAGACAGAAACAGACTGAGTGAGAGAGAAAAGAAGCATCAACATTTCCTTCCACAGAGGTTTCACTGTCTGCTTCAATGCAGCAGGTTTTTTTTTTGTGTGTGTCTCTCAGTACAGGAGAACATCACATGTCTTATCAAATCCCCCAGAATGCTTTGCTTCCTCACATACACAAGCTGAAACTAGGTTTATAACGTGATAACAAGCAGGTTGTTACTGCACTGATAAGAATCTCACACCTTGTCCTGCACGTAGTCCAGGATGTTTTTGAAGTCCAGGTCATCGTAGTAGTGCTTGATGCCTTGCCGGATGTTCTTCTGGAACAATTCGGACGTCTGCCGTGAGGGATAACGAGAGGGAGATTAGAACGTGGTGAATGTATGTGTACGGAGCGCTGTGACGAGCCCGATGTCTCTCTCGGATCTGCTTACCGTTTTCTCAAACAGCAGAGCGATGATGAGGGCGATCGCCTGGAGCGCCAGCAGGACCGACAGCACGCTCAGGAACTGCAGAGATCAAATCGGGTTTAACGCTCCGCTCAGGGCGGTTACAGATCACCAGGGTGTGTTCGGTCAGCAAGGAGCACTCACCATGTGCAGCAGGGTTTTGTTGTCGCGCAGAGAACCCAGCATTCCCACCACGGACACGGAGAACATGACCAGGCCCAGCAGGATGAGAACCACGGCCGGGGCCAGGAACACTCCCTCTAGCGTGCGGTGCTTCTGCCTCTCCACCTCGGCGTACAGGCCCACGCACAGCACACACAGACCCACTAACTACAGACACACACACACGTAAATCATTTATCATAAGAGAAGAGATGAGAGTACAAGGCACAAATGGGGAACAAGAAAAACAAGCAAACAGTGTTAAAATGTTGAAAGAATGAAGTACAGAAGAGAATAAGGGGAAGGAAAGAAAGAAAGAAAGAAAGAAAGAAAGATGAGGAACATAAGAAAATTATTTCAAAAAAGGAATGAAAACAAACGATAAAACCGAAGAAAAAAAGTAGAAAATAAAGAAAGAATATAAAGAAAAGAACAAAGTAATCTAAAAAAAAAGAGAAAACTATAATTTTTTTTAAAAAAGCAAAAATGAAAAGAAAAGCAAGATGAATAAAAAACACTACCGAAAAAAGAAACAAGGAAAGAAAGAAAGACAAATGACATAGGAACATGAGAAAATATTTTTAAAAGCTAAGAAAAAAAAAATGAGGAAAGCAAGAATAAAGCAAAGAAACAAACAAATAAATAAACAAGAAAGGCAAAGGGAAAAATTATGTTAAAAGCAACAATGTGAAAAAGAACGAAGAGGAACATAAGAAAAGAAAACTAAAAAAAAAAAAAAACAGAATGAGAACTTAAAAAAAAAAAACTACAAAAAGAAAAACAAAAAAATATGAAAAGCAACCAGAAAAAAATTATAAACGGAGAGAAAAGAAAATATAAAGAAAGATGGATAACAAGAACGTACAAAAAAAGGAAAATGGAAACAGAGAAAGAAAACAGAATAAAAGAATAGTAAAAGAAAAAATATATATATATAATAAAAGGTCATTCCAAACATTTGGAAAGAAATAAGAAATGCAAGAATAAAAAGAGGAGCAAGAGGGAAAGAAAGAAAGAAAAAAATAATAATTTTATCTGAAAAGTAGGAAAGTTACTCTTTACACACGTGTCTGTCCTTCCCGTTCACCATCATGTGATAAAACAAAAGGCATCCTGTCTGTCCTGAGTGAGACTGTGATCAATTCAGCTGTCAGTCGACTCTTTGAGCTGAACGCTTTGACTCTCTGACGCTTCTTGATTAATGTTTTGTAATCAGTGTTATTCATTAGATATTTTTGCTGTTAACGTACCCCGAAGTGTCAATTTTAATTTCTGCATTTTAAAACTACAATCAAAACATCATCGTCCGTGTCAGAACGTCCATCTCATGTTCCTCCCTACGTACCCTTTATAATACCGCGCTCTAAGTGTGTAATTACAGTGCGGACGCAACATGACAATTAAAACATCACCCTCGACGTAGGAAACGTGACGGCTTTTAACCGAGACGCAAACATGCAATTGTGAAGACGTGCCTCCGCTCTCACAACACACGCATAAAGAAAAACAAACACCATGTGAGAGCAGATAAGAAGCGCAGATACAGAGAGTTCGGCCTGAAAGCTTCCTCGAGCACCTTGTACAAGGATGTGAAAATCTCCCCCCCCGCCCAACACCCTGAATTCTTTTGATGCCTTGTATGGGTATTAAATCCACACCACAGGAAAAGATAGATGAGCTCAGGCTCTCCGGTTACTTGGTAACGAGGCGAGCTGGGGTTTATAGCGAGGGATCAAGAGGTTATGGCTGTGAGTCAGGGCTTGCTCTGCGGACGCTCCGTATTACATCACCGGCTGGAAACAGATAAAAACTATGATGTACTTTTTATATGCCATGTCTTAAAGTGGGATCTGTCTGCGCTTTCAGCTCAGCAATTTTCAATTCGTTACAATTTAATAGCTGTGCTTTTTGTTGTCTGATTTGTCGCAAGCATTTCAATTTCTTTCAGGTTTTAAAGAAAAAGAAAAAAATAATAAAAAAATTTAAAGTATTCAAAATGCATTGATAACATATTGTGTAAAATTTTGTGTCTGGTACAAACATCGTCTTTTTCTGCTAATCTTTTGTGCCACAATAGGTGGCGGTATTGCACCGACTAGACATAAACTCAAAAGAAGAAGAAGAAGCAATAATCTTGCAAAATGTTTAAGGTCCCGCGGAAGAAGGGATTTATAAATTTTTTTTAAAGAATTTATTATTTGAAAGTTGACCTAAATAAGTGTGAATCGATTCAGAATCAAAAACTGCAACGCAGTTTCAATTACCTGAGTTGATTAACAAAATGTAATTATTGATATATTATTCTGTTCTCCTAAAAAATGTTAAAATACAGATGGTCTCAAACATATGATTTCTCTACTTTACTAGAATGTGAAAACGTTCAGTAGAAGCCACAATACGAAATATAGAATTTCCATCTTTTTCCTGGCGAGAAACTTCCAGTGCAATGTTGTCTTGTGATACTAGGTGGCACCGGTGAGCAACACAATCACAAGCATAAACAACCAACATTCTATTGAAGACTGTTTGCCAGTGTTTTGCACGCACACTCGCACTCACATGCATGAGGGGTGTTCGAGTCAAACCGGGCCTTTAGACTGTGCAGAATATCAGAACACAGTTATGAGAGTAAAAACTCACTTTATTTCTCTATATAATCCCCTGCTACATTAATGTAGTAGTAATCTAGTTTTCTCAGTAAACTGGAGCTATGATCTAACTGAAACACTGGCCTCCTGAGAACTGCTTTAATTTTCCCCAAACATGTGGAAATGGTTTGGACCAAGGTCAGGACTGTACGGGGGATGTGGCAATAACTCTCAGTCGAGTTCCTGTGGTGTGAAAGTGATGTTGATGAATGACTGTGTGTACAGTTTCCACAGTCCGATGCGTCTCTTCCTCAAGTTGCCGACATCAAATTTCAAGGATCAGGTGATCCACTCGCCGAGCTGCAGTGGACTCTGAGCCAATTCTGGGGATTGTCATTCACGGACTTACAGCTTTCTTTAAAATGTTTGCACTGCGGCTAAGAGTGTCATCACTGCACTGTGCTTGACGTCCTCTGAAAATGTCAATCGGTTTTATGTCTTCTTTTACTAGTCTCAGTTTCACTCGAACGTGTGATATAAAATATTCTATTATAAATCAGTCCTTTTGTTAGATTCTGCTGCCGAACTGTAGGCTAATGTAAGGGTACAGCTGGAACTACATCTGGGTACTTGTACAAAATGACTGTGCACCCTCTGACCAATCAGATTCGAGCATTCAGACACACTGGGGTATCTATTTAAATAATAGAAAGGTTTTGTCAGAACTCGCTGTTTCAATTATATCTTTACGTTTCATACATTGGAGGACCTGAAACCAGGCTGGACAAAATTTAATGAAACTTTTGCAGTACTTAGATATCTGCCTGAAGTTTAGACTGCACTATAAGTGAAATCAAAACGTTGAGTAAAAGCGATGTTATGAACAGTTCTGTGCCGGATTTAATAATCTACTTTAAAATAAGGTACTAATAAGCTACTTGTTCAATGTAAACGAACACCTGGACCAATAGATATTATATACACCAATATATATTATATACACTACCGTTCAAAAGTTTTAGAACACTTGAAAATTTCTTTGTTTTTGTTTAGTGATTTATTTTCTACATTCTACAACAATACTGGGGATTTCAAAACTAT
>JAQMYL010000014.1:4842416-4852780 GCA_030014365.1 Clarias pachynema | reverse complement strand
CTATGAGAGACAAAATAAGAAGAAAAAAAATCCAGAAAATCACATTGTAGGATTTTTAATGAATTAATTGGTAAATTTCTCGGTAAAATAAGTATTTGATCACCTACAAACAAGCAAGATTTCTGACTCTCACAGACCTGTAACTTCTTCTTTAAAAGGCTCCTCTGTCCTCCACTCGTTATCTGTATTAATGGCATCTGTTTGAACTTGTTATCAGTATAAAAGACACCTGTCCACAACTTCAAACAAACAGTCACACTCCAAACTCTACTATGGCCAAGACCACAGAGCTGTCAAAGGACACCAGGAAGACTGAATCTGCAATAGGTAAGCAGCTTGGTGAAAGATGATAGATGACGATTACAGGCCTCTCTCATCTTTTTAAGTGAGAGAACTTGCACAATTGGTGGCTGACTAAATACTTTTTTGCCCCACTGTAAAAGGGGGCATGAAAGGGGAAACATCTTTTTTTTTTTTCAAAACCAGTGGAATTTCACTCTTAGATAGATATCTTGTACTAGAACCCTTTGTTAGATTCACTGAATCCAAACCAACTGCCAGCTCCATATTCTAGACGTTTGCAGGCAATACACAGCTAGGTGAATTTTTAAAAATAAAAATGTGTTTATTTTTATAGCTAGTTTGTTTAAATTAATGAATAATTAAAGCATCAAAATGAAACTAGCTAGCCAGTGTTGGCAGCAATCAGGGTGTGTGCATAAATATCCACCATATGCACCAAGTGCGTGGACACCTGACCATCACACCCACATGTGCTTTTTACCAAATATATATTTCATATTTCCATGTAAAATCTAACTTTCTAATGGTTTAGGCTTTTGAGTGGCTTTCCAAAAGACTTGATTTAATTAATACAATAACACAAAGCCATTCCTTTCTCACATGCAGACTGGTAGGAAACAGTCACAGCTCAGTTATGGATGATTGCTTGAATAATTTTTATTATTTTGTAAGCTTTTTTTTATTATGGATCTAAAAATGACAAAAAGAAAAACATAATGGTACTCAGTTTAAAAGGCATGATATGATGACATCATAAGGAATAAATAGATTTGAGACATGCTCCACTTCATCACATGGCACACAGTGTTTTATTCTTTACATAGCTTCCATTTAGAACCATTTCTAATAGAAAAACTCACTGCTGACCTTGCTAGTCCTTTTTTAGGCTTTCTTTTTAAACTTCACTCCGAGGCAATCCTGAAGCATACTTGTAGAGAGAAGGTCTCCGGGTTCTGTCACAGTACGAAATGCAGAAGCATGCGCGACAACCTTTCACAACCTCAATCATCTTCCTGATCCGCTGATCATTTGCAATTATTTGTAATTATATTCCGGGCCACAGCTGGGACTGAGAAGAAAGCAGGTGTGTACGACCGGACGCGTGTTCTACCATTACCATGCTAATTCAGTTATAATCCCACACCGTGGCTCTAATCAGATGGGTCACGGACCTGTGGAGTACTGATACAGCGTCTGCCAGATTCACAGCGGAGATGGAATTTAATGCTACTTCATTATATTTAACATTATAATATTAAAATCAATTTGGAGTCTGAAGTGATATTTGACCTGAGGTAATATACTGTAACTGTCAGTCAGGGAATTTGCTCTTCCGAATAGACCCTGTTCTTAGTGCACTTTTCCTGTATATATAACATTTTAGCCTTTACTGATACCTGATATTTTAACCTGCTCTTTTTTCTTTTCAACAAAATTCTATTGGTTTTTAAGCAGAAAGATAACATTAGAAAGCTGAAAATGTAGTGTGCGTTTCAGGTATATCAGATTCCCAGGGCGTATCGATGAAGCAGAGGCACACTTCTGATCTTCTTAATTCATAAACCCTTTACACCTTGCCCTTCCCCAACTCCACGCCAGTCCTACGTTTTTAAAAAATAGTTTCTGAACAAATGAACAGCAAGTGTACATTTATCTGTACAGTGGTATCTCGGCCCCGCCTCACAAATTTACTAAATTTGTACTAAAATGTTGCAAGAAATTTGACAAACATTTTTGACATACAAGCGAATGAACTGAGCTGAACTGAACGCTGGCTATTCAGTTGCACGGACATCCGGGAGTCGTTCAAAAGCATCAGTGGAAAGCCAAGAAAAGCGATGCACCATGGGTCCTAAGAATGTTAGCAAGGATGATAGCAAGAAGAAAAGGGAGCCATTTTCAGTTTTGCTAAAAAAGCAGCTAAGATGAATCATAAATTAAGGTTAAGTGAGGTTTAATGTCTATTTATTTCATATTGTTCTTCATTTACATGTCTTTTCCAAACGTTTTAATTGGTTTTATATGAAAATAATTTGTAATATTTGTAGTATCTTTGGGTGGCTGGAACGGATTATCTGCATTTAGATTATTTCCTCTGGGAAAATGAGTTTCACAATATGACATTTCACCTTAAGAACTCGCCTCCGGAACGGACTAAATTCATATGCCGAGGCACCTCTGTAAGGACAAGGCTAGACTCCAGATATATATTTAAAAAGTAAAATAAGAGAAGAGAGAGAAAAAGAGAGAAAACTAAAACAATGAGCTGCAAAGCTGGGTTTTGTATGCCAAGAAAGGGAAAAAAAAGAAAAAAGAAAAAAGGGAGAAAGAAAAAGAAGAGAAAAAAATCCATACACAGGTGAAAACAATCCAATCCAATAAAATTTACCTTGAGACTATAAAAGATATAAACTTGAGCACCCACACCTGTTGAAATTTCAAATCTGAATTACAGATTGAGAAAAACCGTGCTCAATATTCTTGGGTCACCGGGTGTGGGTGGATGTTTGAGGTGGCCAATGTCCAATACGTATGGATGGAGGCAGCATCTCCACTTTTGCATTTATCACAAAAGGGATCGACATCTGGATAGAATAAGTGAGAAAGCTCAACTTTGGAAGAATGAGGCCTATCCTATGTCAAGCCTCATAGGTTTTTGTTGTCATTTTAACCATACACAGTTCAGTACACAGTGAAATGAAACAATGTTCCTGCAGGAGCAAGGTGCTCCATACAACATAATTTAGCAAAACTACATGATAATGTAGCCCAAACCAGTACACAGAGCTGAGTTGAGGTGGTGCAAACAAACTGTCCACGAGATGGTAGATGCAGTAAAGATATCATGATGTAATAACAGCAAAGAAAAAGTCCTTCTGCAAATAGCAGCAGTAATATTGTGCAAAATAGCAATCGTGCAGGCTGGTGTGAAATTGCTCGATGGTGTTCCTCTAAGTGTGTGTGTGTATCTGTGTCTGTGTTTATCAGTAAACTCCCATTGTATTGAGGTGATTGTGTGTGTGTGTGTGTGTGTGTGTGTGTGTGTGTGTGTGTGTGTGTGTGTGTGTGTATCAGTCCAGTCCCGCTGTATTGTGGAGTCGGATGGCTTGTGGGGAAACTCTGTGAACTGTAGGAACCTTAAACTGTAATAAAGAGTGATTTTTGAGGGTGAAGTTTGATTGACAAGCTTGAGAATTGAGTTCCATGTATCATCTGACAGTGTCAGATTTAGATCTTTCTCCCACGCACTTTTAATTTTACTCAGGGTGACGTGACTCAGACCCATTAATCCGCCATAAATAGTGGATATTAGGCCTTTATACAGGGAAAGGAGCCTCAGGGAAATTTGGTATCAAAGAGCTAATTAAATGTCTTACTTTAAATACTTTAAATATTTGAAAAAATTACAGTATATTTTGATAGATTAAACCTTTCAGACAGCGTTCAAATGATGCAAAATTATGATCAAGAAAAAGACTTTTGCAAAGCTTGATGCCCTTACTCTACCATTACTGAAATACTGAATTATATAAGAAGATTGAAAGAGATGGTTAGAGACGATGGGACTGAGAGAGAGAAGCATGAAGAACTCATGTACTTTCAGAACTGAGTCCATACTACCAAGGTATGTCTAATAACTGGATTATTGATTCATTTAATTGAGGGCAGATCTGAGAAGTGCAGAGCCAGAGAGATGTTTGACAGAATTTGTGTCCATTTCCACCCAGGCTGATCGATTAACTTGGTTATAAAATGTGCTCAAAAGGTGAGACAGTGAATATTTGCTGCTCAGTAGTATAAACAGAAATTAGGTAGAGCCAGGCCACCATCTCCTTTAGATCTTTGAAGGGGAGACGATTGTTCAATTGCAGATGCTTACCTTTACAAAGCTCAGAAGATATAATTAAATCTACAGTAATGCATTAAAGTAAGATTTGGGAATAAAAACAGGTACGGGCTAAAAGAGATAAAAACTTAGGAAGAATATTTATTTCTATGACATTAATTTATGGCATAGACAACCACTGTCCCAAAGCCGTTTTTGTTTGATTCAGCAGCCCAGTAAAATTTCTTTTAAAAAGGGTCCTTTTGTAAACTTTTTATGTTTTCTTGTGACTGTGATACCAAGATGTTTCACTGCCATGGTGGTACCTCGGCATAAAACACCCCGCCTTATAAATGTCTGCGTTAAGAACTGAAATTTTGCAAGACATTTTTGCTTCAGTATACAAAGCATTTTCAATAAAGTTGCGTGTACATCCAGGAGCCGTTCAAAACTTGTTTAAGTTAGCCAAGCTTTCCACTGACTTGTTTTTTTTTTGTGTGTTTTTTTTGCATTTTGTCAAGATTAATAAAAACATACAGTAGTATCATGGGTCCTCAGAATGTTAGAATGCAAGAAGAAAAAGGAGCAGCTTTCAGTTTCATTTTTAAACGATTCCAAGTGGAATCATAAATTAAGGTTAAGTGGGCTTTAATGTCTATTATTTAATAGCTTACTTCATTTTCACATCTTTACTAAATGTTTTTATTTAGCAAAAAATATTATTATAAAGTTGAAAACCGTAAAAATTAGTAATATTTTGGTGTGGCTGTAACGGATTATCTGAATTTACATTACTTCCTATTGGAAAATCTGTTTCGCAATATGAAATGTGATCTTAAAAACTCGCCTTTGAAACTGATATACTGTATCTGGAAAGGGAGTTTGTAACTTAGTTTTTTTTTTAAATAATAATAATAATATTTCTCATTCACAAGAATAAATATATATTTTAAATTAACAAATAAAAAAATAAAAAAATATTTTTCTTTAATTGCTTAAAGGAGCTCCAATTGGTGGTAATAACTGTTATAAAAGACACCTGAAAGAAAAAAAAGCTCAAGTACCTACAAACACAAAAATAAAGAAAAAGACACACACACACAGAGCTTCATATTTATTCACAGCACATTTTGTAGTGGATCCAGGAGCAGTACAGCACGGACCATGTCCTGGTGTAGAATATAAACACTGAATAATATGCAAATAATATGGAATAATTAAACAATGAATAAATACCAAACAACAAATAATAATCTTAACAACCTGCTAACTGGTAATGTGTGAGTTATTATAATATAATAACATCATTTAGTTATTGGGAAGGGGACGATGTGGACGCCTCCATGAGTTTGCTTTGTCAGAGCACGTGAAGCTCATAAAAAATGACTTTCAGTGCACCTTTACAGCTACAGCGCTAAGTGGCTATTGGTGCTGTTCGAATGTAGTAAACGTCAAATATTAATGTGACATATTGTAGATTGAATTTACAGCACAGCAGCAGCAGCAACAAGACAGTTAGCAACAAGCAACAGCAACGAGTCGATTAGCAAGAAGCTAGCTGGCTAAGTTTATGGTAAGAGCTTTAATGATGATTTCCTGTTCAAAAACATTATTTTTTTTGTTCCTGCATATTGTGTCTGTATATAACTGACTAATACATATATTTTGGCTTTTCAAGAGAGGAGTAAAAGAAGCGTTCTATGTCCAAGTGGAAAATCCTTCCCTCAACAGAGGTGGAGGTCTTAGGCATAACCTGTCTCCTCTCTTTCATGTTGCCCTTTTATCCATCTTCAAAGAAGATCAAGACCTCTTCACAGGGCCACCAGGAAAGCCACCTAAAGACTCCCCTACTCTCTCTGGTCGTTACACCTTTACGGTTCTCGATTATTTTTCTCTACAGCTGAGTCTTTAGGGTCTCTCCCTCCTACTCTCACCTTCTCCATCGTTCACATAGCAAGCCGCTCACTGGTTTGCAGCATGAGCAGCCATGATGACTTAACAACACTACATAATAGACAAGTGAGGAAGTCAAGAAGATTGTTGAAATTTCAAGGTTAAATTGTGTTTTTAGTGATTTTTACCACTTGTAGGTGGGGAATTAGGTATACATACAACTAAGGTTCAATAAAACCTGATAATACCAACAAATAAGTTTAAAAGAATCTGCTGTGATTTTTAAAAAAAATTTATTTTAAAGAAACCATTTGAAATCACATCAGATCCATTTCCTGCAAGACAGTATGATGGAGTAATGTTCTGTATACGTGTGGTGGTGCTGTGAATTATAACAGACCATGAATGTGTAATCTGAAGGAATGATATCAGTATAAAGGAACAATTATCTCACAAAGCCCTTAAAATCTGCGTATTTTAAGGTATTTAAATGTAACAAGTTAATTAATTTAGGTTTCATATCTTTGCTCGGATGTGTGTGTGTGTGCGCCTGTGTGTATGTATGTGTGTGTGTGTGTGTGACTGTATTATGAATAATACACCATGGCGCTATCCTGTAATAGTCCCCTAACGCAAATGGTGAGATTAGTGTCTCTCTCTGAGAAGATTACGATCGGTGTCTGTGCGAGAGCGAGGCCACATTAACGCTCGAAACAGATTTATTTAACGCTGCATTCGGAGGCCATTTCGAAAAGGAGAACAAGCTGAACAACAAGCTGCTGCGAGTGTCAACAACGATAAAGGCAAAGAACCGTGGGAATGCTGGCGACTTGAACTGATAAAGGACAAGAGAAAACAATCAGTGGATACGATGTATAAAACCAAATGAACCGAACAGATGAGTGAGCGCTGTTTGTAAATCAGCCATTATACATTTGGTACTGGAGTTACTACTAATAAGCAGAATTAATAAGGTTAATCAATTGGATAGAGAGGATAGACAGTTCAAGAGAGGAGTAAAAGAAGCGTTCTATGTCCAAGTGGAAATTCCTTCCCTCACCAGAGGTGGAGGTCTTAGGCATAACCTGTCTCCTCTCTTTCATGTTGCCCTTTTATCCATCTTCAAAGAAGATCAAGACCTCTTCACAGGGCCACCAGGAAAGCCACCTAAGGACTCCCCTACTCTCTCTGGTCGTTACACCTTAATGGCTCTCGATTATTTTTCTCTACAGCTGAGTCTTTAGGGTCTCTCCCTCCTACTCACACTTTCTCCAACATTCACATAGCAAGCCATTTCAGACAATGTTGGATCCTTTGACACTGGAGGATATGCTCACTCACTCATTCACTCACTGACTGTTTATATTGTATTATCCTGTATACAGGGGGCATGGAGCCTATGCCAGGAGACTTACAGTAGGGCATGAGGTAGGATACATCCTGGATGGGGTGCCAATCCATCGCAGGACACACACACACACTCACACAATCATACACACACTATGAGCAATTTGGGAACACCAATTAACCTAATCTGTATGTCTTTGGACTGTGGGAGAAAACTGGAGTAACTGAGGAAACCCACCAAGCCCATGGAGAACATGCAAACTCCATGCACACAGACCCTGAGGCAGCAATCGAACCTTCGACCCTGGAGGTGGAAGGCGACAGTGCTAATCACTAAGCCACCATGCCTCCTACTGGAGGATGCAACATAGCGACATCCCTCAGACCGAAGAAGCTACCTGTACTTGAATAAAAAAAAAAATCTCCATCCACGTGCCATCCAGCACATCGGGCAATGGATATTCCTCACCCTGGAGATATACATGTTGCTATACCTGTGAATCATGTTCAGTCCAGCTGACATAACGAAACTTTCAGATGATCTCACTCATCTTCTCATCTTCACAGACTTAATCGATAGTGTCCACTGCTGTAGTTGAATCATACTATTAACATGTCGTAAGCTTTCACCCTGAAGATAAAGAAGTGTGGAGGAGAAGCCAAGACAGCGAAGGGCAAAATGAAAAGGAATGTTAGGAATCAAAGCATGGAGTGCAAAGAATAAGAAACTAACAAATTTTGGTGCCAAAAATTGGACCAATTGGATGTAAGTGATAAATATTGTATTCATGTTTTGTTAGTCAATTCAGCACACAAGTGTCACAATGCCTGTACGACTAACTAGTGTCCAGGACATGGCAGGCTCCGCCCCCAATCAGCGCTCAAAATCTCCCAAATTCTAATCACACACACCTGAACCTCATCATGAACACATACAAATACACCTCACTTCTCTTCACTCAGCGTCTGGTCTCCACTACGGACAAGGACTCCATGCGTTACCTGTGTAAGCGATCGTCCCACGCCGTGTCTCCTCGTCTCTGCATCTCCTCGTCTCTCTGTCTCCCCGGCCTCCGTGGTCTGTTACTGTCTCCACCATCCATGATCATCTGTCCACCAGCTCTAACATCAGATCAGATAAGACTCTCCGGTTCACATGACATCTCATTCAAAACAAGTTTATATTCATTGTCAATAAAAGCGCACGTTCGGGTTTTCAATATATTCCTGTCTGTGAAGTCTGTCGATCCGTAACAACTAGAGCATGCTCATTTCTTGTTCAAGCGTCAGCACCAAAGTCCATGATCACCTTGACCATGATATTTGTTGTCCAGTTATTTGTCATCTGGATGTTCTCAGCATCCCAATAAATCTAGATTTAATTATTTGGACATCCATTAATTATTTGGACATCTCTTTTTACTTCTTATATTCTTTCTCCCATGAGCTAGATGAATCACATGCATTTATTTTCTCAAACATTCACATTACCTTACAAACAACTAGAATTATAGACGTTCAGTAGCATTCCTGTATGTTGTAGTGTTGTGGAATGGTATCGTGGGGTTTGGTTCCTTCTGAATTACTTTTATCTGTAATAACAAAAGCCTAAGTGTAAGTCTGTGAAAGAGAAACCATTAAGTCAATGGTCCTTTAAATGTTTCTGAACTTTACTCCTGCTAGGTGATTGTCCTGGAAGAACTTTTCAGAACTTTATATAATTTTGGACATCACAAAATGTCAAAACATGGACCATGTCAAAGGGTTTTCCAGGTCACCCAACCTTTTTTTTTTCTCAACATTGTCAATTGCAGATAAAAATCAGAATCTCCAGGTGTTTAATCTCCTTTCTTGAAAGCCTGCTAAGCTCTTCTGTTAGGATCAGTAAGTCTCAGAGTCTCCAGGACCACACACAAGATGCACCATCTATTTTCGAAACGTTTCTGTATTATTTTCATCCTTTCCCATCTCCAGCTTGGATTTGTCCTTAAAAAAAAAAAAAAAAAAGCACCTGAGAGACATTAGCACTGCTGATTGCCATCTTTTTCCCTTTCCCAACTGAGGAATATACTGTACTCACCACCAATCGGTGTGTGAAATGAAAATTTTTGATTTCTCACCTCACCTGAGATCGATTTGTCGAGGAAGCTTTTGCTTCTTTTTTTTTTTTAGGCTTCAGGACATTGTGTCTCTCTGACAAAAATGGAGGGTTTGAGCAGCAACAGACAAAATGAAGCAAGATGCTGTGATTAGGGTGCTTTTGGGTGCAATCTCCAATGTGCTTTGGCATCAAGAGGTTCTGCGGTAAATACACTTGCATATTCTTTGTGTTTGCTCCAATAATCGAAGTGAGGAAATGGGACAACGGTGTCAGAGAGACAGGTCACAAAGAGGTTAGGAATGTCTGGTGAGTGAGCATGTGTGCTCAAGTGTGCTAATAGGGAATGAAACAGGATTACACGGGGCACGGAAGCATTCCCATGAAGTAGCATTAATCTTTAATCATTTGCTGTGCTGGAGGACTTCTTATAGGACCTGAAATGTTAACTAAGGACACATGCGGAATCCCAAACGCTTCTTGAGTTCCCGTCAAAAGTAGACGGAATGCAAATCTGTGTCATTGAGATGCTGCTTGATTCGGTAAACCCTAATAACCTTGAGAGATGTTAACTGCTTAGCATTCATTATATAAGCTGCATGAACAAGAAAAATGCTGACAAGCTTAGCATCAAGTGGACGATCTGCACGAACATGCATCGATCGCACTGCATTGTTGAAATCTGGGCCGACATAAGGGGCCATCATAGTTCTAAAGTCTAACCTAGACTTCTTCGGCTCTTAGTTGTGTTTAAAATTTTATATCATTAATTGAGGACACCTTCATGAGCTAGTGCCCTTGTATATACACTACCACTTGGGCAGAGGTGGAAAGTAATGAATTACATTTACTCGCATTACTGTAATTGAGTAGATTTTTTGAGTACTTCTACTTTTT
>JAQMYL010000014.1:4812357-4824127 GCA_030014365.1 Clarias pachynema | reverse complement strand
TAAATATTTTTACTACACAGATGTCCATATTCTATAGCCAGATTGTATAGTGTAAATTTTTTACTGTTAGTATTCTAGTTTTTTTTCTATTTTATTTTACTTTATTCTGTTGTTTCTTAATTTGTAACTTTTGTACTGTCCACTTGCTGCCGTGGCAAAACAAATTTCCCACTTGTGGAACTAATAAAGGTTTATCTTATCTCATCTTATCTTATCTTATCTTATCTTATCTTATCTTATAACATGCAGAAAGCCTGAAATGGTCTGAAACGTGTATAACTTCAAGTTGTATGGTTGAAATTTTACAATTAAAACTACGATTCAATTGATTATATAAATAAGTCCATCTTTTGTTTCGATTCGGAATTCACACATTTTTAATTATTTGGGTAAACAGACAAATCTTAAATAGTCCAAAATAAACATTAAAACCATCTTCTGCAATGTACTCTCATTTTGAGAGAGTATCAGTTTTCTTCTTCTTCTTGAGTTTATATGTTTTTAGTATGGTACTGCCACCTGCTGGCCTGGAGCATTGATCTAAAAGCCAAATAAAGGTCTCGGATGTACACGCAACTTACACAGCACTCGGTTCATTCGCTTGTATGCCAGAAATGCATCGTATGCCGAGGCAAATTTCTTGCAAGATTTCAACTTTTAATGCAGAAATTCGAGAGGCGGGGTGTTCGTATGCCAAGATATCATGGTACAAAATTTGTTTGTGTGTTGGTAACAATCCCAAAGAGTAAAAGTATTTTTAGGGGTTTACGGGTGATTGTGTCATACTGCCGCACAGGGTAGAAGGTAGCCAATATTTTGTGGAGTGTAACAGATAAGCTTTAGTCTGCAATTATGCACCTGTCAGTGAGAGTAACTACAAGGCTGATATATCTTATATATTCAGATCTTTGTACAGATCTCTTTGAGCAGTGAGGCGTTATAGCATGGAAGATCATTGGGTGTTTTTTGCCTAATGAGATCTAAGTAGTGAAAAGAAGTCTATCATTCAATGTGTTGTAGGTCATTCAAATAAAAAGGGCCACATTTAATCACAATTTTATCTGTTAGATGTACAGGGTGTTACCATTCTACATGGTGTGGATATCTATACAGTCATGGGTGTTTTGCATTTTTTATATGTACAGTATATATACACAAGGTGTTGATTAATTTTCTATTACAGCATCTCTGGCAGCTGTAAATCATTCGTATTTTAGGACCTAGTTCCTTGTTTCATAGTAAACGTCAGAAACTCTTCATCTTGATGCGTAAGACTTCATCTGACATAAACGGAAGAGCAACAAAGCACAGCAGGCTCACAGCTCTGCACCTACGTCTCTGCTTCATGTGTAAACCAGACATGCTGTGAGAGTCAATGCGAGAGGGGGATTTGTCTCACACGAGGTGCTCTTTGGCTAAATATTGAGTCGCACCAATCGATATGTGTTACGTTAGCAGACAGAATCGTTCAATCACACTGTATCGAAATAACATTAAGGTAAAACTCAAAATCCAACACTGTGGATTATTGGTATACCTCAGTAAAATGGAGTAGAATGATTTTTTTTCACTCTAACAGCTGGAAATCTTGATGTATCATAAACATACCAGGCGATATTATGCAAGGTGGTACTGAAAATAAATTCAGGCAAATTGTTATTCTTTTAAAATTGTAATATGATTAAAAATGCATTTTGCATTTTATTAACAGTCATGAAAATAAACATGGCTCATAGTGGTCTAGGCTAGAGCTGAATATCTTTGCCCGAACCCGACGGGACCCGTGTCTTATTGAATGGTGCGCTTTTGTTGCTTTTCACAGATACATGGCCATCATCCACCCGCTGAAGCAGCGGCTCTCGTCCACGCAGACCAAAGTGATCATCGGCGTGATCTGGGTGCTTGCTTTCCTGCTTGCCTTCCCGCAGTACTACTACTCCGATGTGGACCAGCTGCCCGGGCGCGTCGTCTGTTACATCGATTGGCCTGAATACACCATCATGGACTTTCGCAAAATGTAAGCATGATGTTAATCTGATCGAAGTAGGTGGGCTAAAGGAAAGACATCTTGATTAGATTGGAGTCTGCTATTTTTGCTGACTCTTAAAGAACTAGTTGGAATAAAACTAAACACTGTGGTCAGTTTGGGTCCAATCATAGAGAACTTTCTGGAGATTTCTTGATGTTTAGCCCTCTCAATATATGGACAAGTTGGATTCTGAAATAGTTTTTCTAGAGTAGTTTCCTTCATGTTTAACATCAGGAACTCTAGTTATTGATGGCATCCCTCTCAGTAGTGTTGGTATCCAGTTAAACTTTTTTGACTTTTTTCCCTTAGTCACTCTAACTTCAAACACTAAGAGGTGTAACCAGTGACCCTAAATGTTTTGTCCCTCAACGGTACTATGTAGACCACTTCAGCAATTCGGCAGAATTCTTTTTTAATTGGGTCTCAAGTAACTAAGCTAGAACCATTAACCACTCAAAGCACCCTTGAGGAATTTGAAGGTACTGGGATTTGTGAATCTTAATTTGTAGTTATAATTTTGTCAGTGCAAACCAGCAGCCTCATGAGGTCCAATATTTTAAGCTTAGCCCTGAATATCTTGAGGTACTGGTTTTTTATAGCAAAGCATCAGACGGACTTAGAGAATTAAAGAGCAGAATTTTTACTTGCACTCAGCATCCGAGGGAGGGGAGGGTGAAGAATTAAGTGCTGCTCACAAAACTGGCAGACGCACACGCCCAGATGTCAAGAAAAGTTTTGGTTATAAAGAAATATTTAGCCTTCTGTGCAATTTCGAAGAAGAAGAAGAATCAAGGTAAACTGACTGGCTGTTTTTTTTATCTAAGGTAGGCTTAGAAAATGTATTGCCAAAGCATGTAGGCTAATTTTGACAGTAAAGGAACAAAAACAGCAGTATACTTTACAAAAATGGCGTAAGAAGGACAGAAAGCTTCTGTATAGTTACATAAAAAGAGAAAGGACAGATTCAGTTTTAGCTTTACTGCAGTGGATATGCAATGCTGCAATCTTTAGGTGATTCCCTAAGGCAATTATAACTCAAGTAAGAGTAGAAGTGTTCCATTTACAGTGTACTTGAGTTAAAGCACAAAGGTACTCAACTATAAATTAAAGGAAGTATCAAAAGTTACACTGTACAGTATTAGCTCACAGTAGCCTTCTTTTTCTCTCTGCTTCCTGACTGTGAACATGCTGTTTGCAACCTTCACCTCTGATTTCAAACACCTGTTGCACTATTAGTCAGGTCTCAAAGCAACAGCAAGTCATGCAATTACTCATAACATTTGCAGATTGTAAAATTCAAGCTTACATTTACAGCATTTGGCAGACGCTCTTATCCAGAGTGACTTACGTTTTTCTCATTATACAGTACATATATGTCGTTTAAGGGCTCAACGAGCCAACAGTGGCAACTTGGTAGTGGTGAGATTTGAACATGAGACCTTTAGATCCACAGTCCAACAGCTTATCCACAGAGTGTGTGAGAGAATACAGTGGTGGTCAAAAATATTAAGCCAACATATGCCATGTATGTGTGCCCAAAACAGGTGATGTCCCAAATCTTTTCTTGGCCATCACACTAAAGAGTCCTAATTAGTATCAGCTGTTTTAGTTAATGGATGGAACAAATATGTGGCAGGACTTTTATTTTCTGTAGCCAAGGTCGCCACCGCTGCAAATGGCAAATTATCTCATGTGATTGTCATTATTTTAAAAAATTGAGAATTTAATTAAAACAATTGTAAGATCTTGTGCTCGGGCGGCATCACAGGCACAAGTACGGGAGGTAGTCGTATTCTAAGGTTTTACGAGAAAAGGGTCATTTTATGTGGAACAATTAGCAAAAGGAAAGGGTTTACAGAGGGGAGGGGAGAGAAAAACAAAGGAAATTAGTGAGGGTGTCCATGTGCAGGTGTAGAGGCAGTGTTCAGCTGGCATGTGGGCATGAGGCTGGCAAGCGATGGGGGTGGGCAGAGTGGCGGCTCCTGCATGCCCCTTAAAGTGGTTCCCCTCGCTGTCTTTCCTTGGGTGAGACTGCAGACGGGAGTCCAACGTCCAACAACATCCCGCGGCTGGGAGGCTTTACCAGCTGGGAACCCAGGCCTTAAAGTCGAGCACAGAAGCCTAATTCTCTTGAGCAGCTTATTGTCCTTGAATCGGTGATGAAACAATATTCAGTCCTTGCCTTTGAAGTCCCAGAGGTGCATAACATCACCATGCATTGTGTATTGCGCTTCCCTTTTTACCCTGATGTACCCATGGCTTTGGAATAGGGTCAATCTGAGCTCATCAGTCAGATCACATGACTTTTTTCTGTCACTCCAAAGTCCAATCTTTATGCTGCAGAAAACTAAAGCCTGTTTTCTGATGAGTCTGACTAACAAATGGTTTACTTATTGAAACACAGCTGTTTAGTCTCAATCCTGTGAGTTCTCATCACATTCTGTGTGTATGGAAATGATCTTAATTTCACTATTAAACATAGTTCTGGTTTTTACTGTTGATCTTTTTACCATACAACTTCATTTCAAATCTCCTTATTTGTTTCCTTTGTTTGTTGCAGAACAATAATTAAACCCTTCTGTAATGGCTTACTGAATGACTTTTATTGATACATGAAGTGTACATCAGTAAGTGATGTAATGAGTAATTTAAAACCTTCTTTGCAACTTCGTATAATACGAATGTAGGTGTAATTGACCTCTTTAACCAATATCAATGTTCTCTGGTCTAATTAGGGATGTGGCCTACTACTTTTCTTGAATCTTTACCTCTTAGAAAGATAGTCACTCAAAACACGTGTCTAGACTCTGTGAGCATGGCGTAACAGATGCTCCTCTGTTTCTGCTTTAGTCCACCTGGCCGCATTTGGATTCATTCGAAGACACAATGTAATTTCATGGCTGTTGGCTTTGATCTGAGCAGAACAAACAGCACCAGAGTGTGTCTGAAAGAAGCTGGCTGTTCTCGAGAGTGGTCACGAGGACACTTAGTTCTCCATGGCAAATGGTGAAAAATGACACGCAAGTCAAATAAGGTTTTTACACAGAGAAATCTGCCTTGGACAAAACCAGACAGAGTGATAGGGTTTGGAACTGACTTTTCTATTGTTCTATCCTTCTTCTTATTATTATTTTTTCTCCTATTCTACATTTGCATATTCGCTGGCGAAGACCTAGCTGTTGTGAAAATGCATTTGTTTAGATGGATACCACAAACTGAGCTTCAGGTTCCCAGCTGAGCCGTCTACCATCCCTTTCGGGCACTCTCGACCACGTTCCCATTCAGAGAAAAGTACGGTAGCATTCTCGTCCTCACCATTGTCATGCGGCGTGTACGTCCGAGGCAGCCTAACCGGGGGATTCACAAGATGCTCTGGCAGGCATGATCAAGGGATTTCATTAGCATTTATATCGTTTCACTTTCTTTTCACATCCCCCTTGTCATGTACTATTCTTCCGATCCAATAAGCAGGGGCGCCTTGCCCGAGAGCTGCAGGGCCAGAGTTCAGCACAGTCTGGTGATTTTCCTGATCTAATTAGAATTTGGTGTCTTTGAGCAAGGATATCACCAAACTCTGCTTGTTTTCCGGTCCTTCAGGAATCAAGTTAGAACCGCCTCTGTTAGTCGACGCATTTCTGCTGCCGTAGTCTTTCACCCTCAGAACACCTTTCTCTCTCTTTCACTCTCTGTTTCTTCACCCCAGGCTTTTTCTGTCTTTCTCATGTGATCTCTCCCTCTCCGCATCACGCTCTCGGTCGTCTCCATGCTTTCCACACCTACTGAAATAGAGCTGCCAGGCTCCGCTCTCCCTATTCAGGAGAAATCAAATTCAAATAAGAAGCCGTCTGTATCTGAAAAACAACATTCAGTATACTGAGCTCCAACTGCGGCGTGAAACAACGCCTTGAGCCAGAGCAAAGCAATGGCCCTCTCACTCTTTTCTCTGTGTAGCTCTCGCTTAGTGGATAAAAGCCAGAATTGAAGCAGCATTTCAGAGGGGCTTTGGGCAGCAGGAACAAAGAAGCAATGCTGCTTTTAAACACACCTCCCCAACCTAAGAGATGGACCTCACCTACTCGAAACCAGCGCACAATGAGCACTTAACGCTCCGCATCATTGTCTTGCGCTTGGCAATGTGCTGCGTGCACAATAGGAGATGCGACGCGAATTAGCCCCGATCATGTCCGTGCGGCTGAGGCGCTTATTATTTTAATAATGTCTGGTTCATCTGGGATCACAGGGGATGGAAAGTGGAGGTGGGATGAAATGTGTGAAACCTGCACTCGCATAATGACCGTGCGCGATTAGAGGTTTGCTGTCGGTTGGGCCGCATACAAATGACAGGGTCTAAAAAGAATAATAACTACACTGTTATTCTGGAAATCTGTAAGTGATCATGTTTCTGCACCTTGAACATCTTCGGAGGGAAAAGCACATAACACGCAGAGCACGCGAGAGAACACCGCGTACCGTCTGACATACTGTACACGTGCGCCACACTCTTCAGCAAATAACACAGTGCATCCTGGGTATCCTCTGTTTGAATTACAGAAGTGCACTAGCCTCCCGGACGTTGTTACTATGTGAGTGAAAAGAGTGCTGGGGCAGGATCGGGACTTTGCTCTGTCACTTTGAATCTCATTTCTAGTGAATCGTAATGCAGTAATTTGTTTGCACCACAATGACATTTAGCAAAAATAAATAAATAAAAGAACACCCAACTGTCTGTGATGAGAATTAGCCAGTGAATAGAAATGCATTATAGGGGCAGATGTACACTCTCATGTAGAGCATCGTCTGGCCAGCTCTCGGAATCGCCTAAGAAGAAAGCTATCCCACCCAGAGAGTGGGACTAATTATGCTTTCTGGGGAATAAACTGAGATGTAATTGCCACCAGGGCGAACCCTTGGCACTTTAACCATTAAACCATTAATTAGTCCATGATTATAAATAAGATGCATCCATTTTAACTCTTTTCCCCACTACTAATGCTTTTATACACTGAATTTACAAAAAGAAAAAATTATTTAAAAAATTTTTTGCATGGTCTGATTAAAAAAAAAACCTATTGCTTCTGTAAATAGACAACAGCCCTTTCCTTAGATTTATTTGCAGCACTTATGAGTCATCTGTGACCACCATTACTCAAACCCAGAATTGTGTCTTAGGGACTGCGAGTGGGGGGTCATTTCAGACGCGGTGCAGCATTCCTGGAGCCGTAGAGGCAAGACCAGTCTGCTTTCATTATGCCCGGTGTCATCTTACGCTCGTTCTTCCATTCATGTGCACGAGAGAGAGAGAGAGAGAGAGAGAGACAGGCTGACTGCATAGTCCGTACACATTCACAAACAAATGCTTTTTATATCCACCTTCTATCGCTAAATATACGGACAAGCCAAGCTGAAATTTCACACGTGAACTGATCGTCACGGTTATATGCATGACCACGCCGAGCCCGATTCGAGACATTTAGATTCACTGGCAGCGCATCTGCCGGCACTTTCGTCTCACAGATGTCTCGCACCCAGTCTAGCTAGTGGAACTCTTGATGCCTTTTTTTCTTTACTCTCAACTTCTCCGTCACTTCCAGTCTTTCACACCCTCTCACCATGTGTCGTCTATTTCCCCTCTCTCTCTCTCTCTCTCTCTCTCTCTCTCTCGCTGTGCATTGTCTTCTTTTTATGCTCTCTCTCTCTCTCTCTCTCTCTCCCTCTCTCTCAATCTCTTGGAGCGAGTGTGAAGGATTGCGGCATGCAAATCAAGCTCTTTCCTCATGCTAGACTACGCTGTTCCCGCTTGTCTCCGCGTTGATTTTTTGCAAATTACCATAAATAACCCTCCTCCCCCTCCTGGTGGGCTGGGATACACAGAGGCAGTGATGCGCACCTGCCTGATTTTGACCGCATCGCATCCATTTGCATGCAATCCTTCTCATTTGGAAAGGAGTACTGAGTAACTTCTGGCACTTTGGATCGCCATCATTTCTAACTTGCACTGTCCTAATGCTTAATATTTGCCAGACAGAACATCTTTAGTTTTATAAATCTCAGCAAATTCCTGTATTTTTAAAGATATAACTTCATATAAAGAGGCGTGCTTGAAATAACTATAACTTGTTATATAAATAACTAAATAACTCGTGCATCAGATCCCTAATGAGCGAAACCAGAGCTGAGGAAATCCCTCGGAGACAAGATGTGAGGAAGAAACCTTGACAGGAACCAGACTCAAACTGGAGCTCATCCTCTTCTAAGTGGCACTGGATAGTGCCATTATAAACCATTTACAATTGAATACTGATGTTTAAAGTCAAACAGTAGTAAGTGTGTTGAAAGGATGTGCAGCGAATAAGAGTCCTGGGATAAGAGGTTTGCTGCCTACAGTATCTCAATGTGATTTTGGGTTTAGGTCATTTTGGGGAAGTTAGAATCTTTAGGATGTGCAGGGTGGAGGTACGGTGGTGTAGTGGTTAGCGCTGTCGCCTTGCACCTCCAGGGTCCCGGGTTCAATTTCAGTGAGGAGAGGTTCAAGATGCAGTAGAGACAAGATGTTCAAATGCAAAAGATTAGGTTTACCCAATAATCTGGCCGATTGGTGCAGGTACAGCACGAGTGTATTTAATAAACAGTGTGTAAGTATGTCTAATGGTCCTCATCCTGCTTTCAACCCCATTTCAGAAAGCTGCACATATTTGTTCGAACCCTGAAATATATTTTTCTGCTTCCTTCCATTTTTCTGCTTCCGTCCAGAACCTCATTACATCCGGCACACAGCTCATAAATTCTTTCTAGTACCTTTGTCACATCATATCAGAAGCTGATTTTATTTAAGCCCTTGCTATGCACAGCTCAGACAAGGCTGGGTCTGGGGTCACGCAGAGCAGTGAATTTGGGTTTTAAAAAACCTTCGTGCATGGGGGAATGCTTTTACCGTTCGCTCAGGGAGATCAGAATGAAACAATGTCTTCTGCAGATGCCCTGGTTATTATTATTACCCTGATATCCAATATGAAAGAGTGGGAAAGGTATCAGTGGCCAAAAAAAAAATATGCTTGGATCTCATTTGTGGTGCTGGAGATGGTGCACAGTACTGTTTTTCTTTTTCTTTTTTTGTACCAGATGCCAGACTCATTAACAAGCCATTCATAAAGCTTAAATGAAGCTACCAGCGTCTCTTGCCAGACACATTGTAGCGCCAGTGCAAAACAAAAGAAGTGAACATCTGACACAAAACATGTCCTGGTCGATCGAGAGAAATCGGAGTAGAGGAGCAAAAAAAAAAGGGTGTGAACTTTATTTTGGGCTGTGGTAGGATCTGTCCCCGAAATCTGTTCCATCAAAACATCCACGGTGCACATTTCTCCCCGTCTCGCAGTTATAGCTCGCCATCATTCAGTTTCAAGTTTAGTTTAAGATTAGACATCCGAGGAATACTAATGCAATCCATGGAAACAAGGACACACTGACCTGGCCATCAATTCGATTCAAATTTCAACCCAAACATCTGAGTAATTAAAGATTTCCAACAATCCTGTAATATTAAACTGGTTGTCCATCCATATATACCACTTATCCTACGTAGAGTCACGGGCGGCGCCACAACACACACTAGTGATGAGAAGTTTGGATCATTTTAGTGACTCGGTTCTTTGAATCTTGTTCAAATGAACGAATATTTTTTTTGAGTCATTTAGTTCATTTCATTCTTTTGACCAGAAATAAAATAAAATGTTACATTTTCAATAAAAAGACCGCCAACACGTCTACATACACAAATTTGTCTCTAGTTCCAGTAAGGAGAATATTACAATGCAGTTAAGAACATATTATAATAAACAGAATGAGTAGCTCACCTCACATATCTTCTGGTCCGAGTCATTCGTTCTTTTGAATCTATTGCACTGCATAGCGTCTATTGGAGTCACGTGACAAAGGAACGACCGATTCAGACCAAAGACTCAAAGGTAATTTGTGATAATCATCAATATATTCCAGTTTTAGAACACTTTGTATTGTTTGCATACATTTACTGTACATAAGAAAGGAGACTCAAAAAAATCCACAAACTTGAGTTGATATACTGTACATATCATACTGTCACGTTTATTGCTTATTTATTTTAGTTGCACACTTGAAAGAACGCGTCCAAAAACAAAATCCACAAATGAATACAAATTACTCCAGACCTTTCATGAGGAAAACAGTCATAGTGCCTCGTGAGAGGAGTTAGAAATAATGTGTATCTGTGGTCGATAAGGCACTGCAGTGGCTGAGCTGCATTTTTGCTTTATCGAGTTTTGTGGGCGTGGCTAAATTACAGTTACAATCTGTCAGCCACGCCTTGAATGCGCAACGCATAAATTATATCTTATATATATGAAAAGATCTTGAATATAGTTTATCTTTTCTATTGTTTCTTAAAATGATGAATAAGTTTATTAAGCTGATTTATTGAGCTGACTCGTACTAAAAGTTTAAGGGAAGTTTCTTGTACCGTTGGAAGATATTTGCAAAATTCAAGAATTTATTTCTTGAAAGAAAACTATTTTCCACACATGCATACGAAGATTAAAAAAAGCCGGCGCTGCCAAAAAATTGGAAAGCCTTGGTTTGTCCTTTTTAATTAAAACATGTTTACTAAAGTGTTTTGGGTGATGTGGAAGTTCATGGACACGAAGTCTTGTCTAACCGACGGCAGAATAATATAGACATTTTTAATACTCGGGGGGAAATCTCCCAGACGTCTGGTCCTCTTACTGAAACCTTGCAAATTGTTTGGATTAATTTTGTCTGCCTCGGAGACATTTTCCTAACTGATCACCTTTCAGCTCGCGGTCTCGCTTTTTAAACTTATAATAACAGCTCCTGTTTAGACTGCGAACCCAGGAGCCGGGAATTTTTAAAAAAGCCAGGACAGGAAATTTGATGTCCGTCCACCACACTCTTCTTCATCGGGACAGTTCTTTGGAGTGGATGGACACAGCGTAACACGAGGAGCTCGGTCTCGGAAATGACTTCTGCTGCTGTTTCTTTGCTCACCTAGGGCGATGAATGGAGCCTTTGTCAGGACATATGGTGTTCTCGTTTCCTCAGAGAGTAATTACAGACAAGAGGGAAGACATCAATTAGCTTTGATTACATGACGGCGAGAGAAAGAAATGCCGCGTCGGGTTGACTGACCGGTCTGTCTGATACATGATAAATCTATCATAGGGCTTACGTTTGGTGTGTGTGTGTGTGGCCAGAGCCTGGTGGAGAACGATGGATTAATGTTTTAGTCATTTTTTTTCCGAGAGCTTTAATCAGCAGCTTGTGGTCTAACTCCACAGGCGATCTTTTACTCGCTCTTTCTCTCTCTGATTGTGGTTAATTGCTGGAGAAACGGACTGAAAGGTCTCAGCTGCTAAGAGCCCAGTCGGGGCGAATGCATTAATCCTGTCGTCCTGCCGAGCTCCTCTGTGCCGAGCCACTTTTATTCTCTGCCTCTGTCTTTATAGTGATAGAAGAGGGCCGGCTCGGGATTGCTCGGGCACCACCTGTGCCACCGTGGAGCCCGGATTAGCCGGGGATTATTGAAGTAACGCTCTGATTTTTAATTCCAGCAGTGGAACACTTACCCCAGGGCTGGGTTTTTTTTGTTTGTTTGTTTTTTGTGAAGATGGCAGTAGGGCTGATCCGAATACCATTTTTTGAGCTTCGAGTATTCGGTAGTGATCAACATCGAATATTCGAAGCTTCGGT
>JAQMYL010000014.1:4792662-4804077 GCA_030014365.1 Clarias pachynema | reverse complement strand
CTTTGGACTGTGGGAGGAAACCGGAGTACCCAGAGGAAACCCACCAAGCACGGGGAGAACATGCAAACTCCATGTACTCCATGTACACAGAGATGGGAATCGAACCCAGACCATGGAGGTGCAAGGAGACAGTGCTAACCACTCAGACTTTCCAGACCTTCCAGACACAGACTTACTTTTTTAGAGCCTCACTGGTACGGATCCTCAAAAACCGGAAAACCTATTAAACACAAACAGTCACTTCTAGGGCTGCTCTCAGACAAGATCGGAGTCGGAAGGAGAAAAATTGAGTGTAAAAACAAACAAACACATTAAAGTGAAGCTGGCAGGGAACTGCAAACGTATGTGTGTGTGTGTTTAAAGGACGGCGCTCTGCAAGAGCCTGGGTGGATGTTCTCATCAGCTCCATCTCTCTCCAATAAGAGTAATTACCCAAGAGACGACAGCGCGGCGGACAGAACAACAGCTGTGCTATTCGCGTGCGCACACACACACTCTTCACAACTCTATCCTAAAATACGATAGGGCAGCCGTATTTCACGCTCCTCTGTGTGTGTGTGTGTGTGTGCACAGTGTGCGATTTTTTTATTAACATCCGAAAAACCGCACAATACCCACGAGTCATCCTTTTGTTCCAAGGTTCTATTGTGTTCGTATTCTCGCGTGTATGCATAGGAGCTTGTCCCGTAATATGTGCGCACCTGTGTTTGAGAGTGTATGGAGAACACGTGTGTTTCCATGCCCTCGTGCGTCCAGAGGTTGTAGCTCATCGTCAGGACAGGGCTTTGATGCCGTGCCAGTGCACTAGGAAGGAACTTGAAAGCTGATCTGAGATCAGATGATCCCTGATTTGTTCACACTTACGACTACAGGAGTAAAGCATAAGTTCTGTCGCTTATGTACCATGGTTTTACCGTAGCCTCGGGTTAGTAGCTGCAACCATCTGTCAACTTGGTCATCGGTTGTGTTTAACAAAAATTCTTGTAAGAATTATTTCTTCATGTTGGAAGCATTTATACACCTGAAAGGAATCCTCGGACCGATCCTGTTTATTAGTTGGAAGGAACTAGCAGAGACTATTGGTGCCCCTGGTGGTTGTGTGTAGCTAGTGCAATGAGCTAGCGTTGCTAATTTAAATCAAAGAACAGTGCTAGTCTGAAGGTGAGCACATAGTGCAAATCAAACAACCAATGGTCAATTGTTTAATGATTTTGCAATGTGTATGTACGGTGACAAAGACAAGTTTAAGACTCTTTAATTAACGATTGAGCTCATGTTAAACTGATAAAGCTAATGTTTTGTTGTCCTGCTGCTAACAGCAACCACGCAGTCCAGATTTTACATATTAGACTTCTGTACACATACTGTATATATTTATATATCTATGGGTGACCAGTACAAGTGTGTTTCAAAAAGGGTTCGTTACTGCTTCGTTGTTAATTTTGTATTCCAAATGAATTTAAAGATTTTTTTCCTTTGTTTAATATGCGGAGATGTTTGTATAATATTGTGATATAAAACTGCAAAGTATGTGATGTACTCGTTTTAAGCGCTGATCCAATACAGGCTTTCATTATTAAAGGAACGCACATTTTTTTTCATTGTATTGTTTCTTTACTTTTGTATTGGAGAGACAAAGCTAATTTTGATAAACAAATAATGGACGCATCACCCAAATTTTTATTTTTAAATAAGTAATTAAAAAAGATAAACTATATTTGGAAATTTTATTGTATAGCTATTCCATATAACATTGGGAGGCAGGCTTAAGGGCAGAATGACACCATATCATGAATACACACATATACAGTATATACAGGTAGTCCCCGACTTACACACGAGTTCTGTTCGGGGAGCATGTTCCTAAGTCGGATTTGTTCGTAAGTCTGAAAAAGTGAGTCTTATACAGTACGCCTTTTACACAAATATACAATGTAAAGCATACCAATCCACTTGACTAAATGTTTGTCACTTTTCTCCATACTGCCATAATGCCGCCAAAAACTGTAACCGCAAGTAGGAAATGAATCTCTCAGTGAAATGTGAAATGCCTTTAAATCTCTAGGGGAATCCCGGATGCCATTTTATCTAAGAGCTGTTTTAAATGTATTGGACTATGAACTCTGTCTAGCGAATATTCCGAAATTAGGATTATTCACCAACAGGACAGCCATTTTCTATCATTGTGCTCCCGGACTGATTCATTGAAACCGATGGGGCCGACTCATTTCTCCTGTACACACAGATTTTATCCGTTTGTATCTGCAGAATTGTACTCAAATGTAAGTCGGGGACAACCTGTGTAAATGCACATATATATATACATATACAAGTTTAAGACTCTTTAATTAACGATTGAGCTCATGTTAAACTGATAAAGCTAATGTTTTGTTGTGTATATGTGTGTTCATATATTTGGAAAGTAGCTTGTTAAGTAGCTTATTTGACACATTAACCTTGTAGTTTAAATAGAGCATGGCATCCCAGTGGGAGCTTTTGGGTGCCGAATAAATTTTGATGATGTTTATTTTCAGTGTTACGTTGGGACAGCGTTGGTGTTAGGTTGTTTTATAAAGTTCAAATGAACCGATTTGATGATTTGACATCTGAACAAAGTTGAGTATATGATGTTGGGATAACGTTGACCCAATTGTTTTAACACATGACTTTAAAACAATATTTATACCAAACCAGTGTCCTGAGTGGGATTTGAACTCGAGTCCCTGAGTACTGTGTGCTCAACTCTGGACATACTGTTGATGCTCCTAACTGCGCATACATAACAATAAATACTGCAAAAAAAAAAAAAAAAGATTACAACAATTTACTGAAATATTAAATTGGAAAGCAGCCAAAAGAATAAAAAAAAAAAAAAAGCTTAATATCTGACATTTGGGAGCTAAGCTGCACCTCACAGTAATTTTCCAAAAGAAACTGAAACAGATACAGTAGGTAACATATTATATATATAGTTGATATAAATTGTCTTCGGGCCGTTCATTCAATGTTATCTCAATGTAAATTTAACAAAATCATTCCAACCTTTTAAATACAGCATTGTCTCGATTGTGAACGTCATCGCGACGTCTTTGCAACTATATTATAATCATCATCCAACATTAAGGTTCATTGCTGAGATGTGATAATTGTGGAAATTAGTTTTCAATATCATTAATTGGTTATTTTATGCTTAATTGATGTATTTGCTTGTATATGATTTTATCTGTACTTTATATCTGAACTTTGCAATTTGTTAAAGCTTATTGGCTACATATTGGTACCATTATGACTGCCTATATTTCTGTCTCTTTTTTTTTTCAACATGTTGTCCCGAATTAATTATGCATTACTCCTAAAGTGTCTGGTTGATGACATTCAGTTTAAGAAAAGTACCTTTAATAAAATGGCTTAACTTTCAGTTTGATTAGTCACAGTAACGTCATGCATTGAAACCCTAAAAGGAAGAAAGCATGAAATCTAATCAAAATTGCTCTTTGTTTGGATGGAGACGTTTCTCCGCATCTCATCTCGATCATTTGCTGCTTTTCGAAATTGGACTCAGATCTGACAGGCTTCAATTTTTCATTATACAGTCTCAGCGAAGATCATCTCATCCCCCTGGTGCTCTTCTGCGGGAGTTCCCACTTTGTCAGCCGAAGCTTTTAAACCAGAATTATTTACCTGAAGCGCACCCTTGAGGTTTTATCTAAATCAATAAATGTCGATAATAAAAAAAAACCTTCTTGCTTCCAGAGATTTTGGTGAGAACTGGCCTGGAATTACTTTCACTCATTTTCAATTTGTGATGAATGTATGATGAATCTGTCTATTTATAAGTGATTTTACAAAAGACCCAGGAGGCACAAAGCAAGACAATTATTTAACGCCTCCCTACCGCTCCGTGCTTATCAGCAGACGTCCGTGGCGGGAGGATTAATTAAAGCCTCCATTGATTTTCATAAAATGCTTTATCCTGGCCAGGGATTTGATGGATCTAGAGGCCACCAGGAACACCGGACGTGAGGACGGGAATGCTTCCTGGATGAGGTCACATGGGGGCCATGCAAGTGCAAGGGGCAAGTAAAAGTCATCATATTCACAGTACAGGAAAACCACATGGAATCAGGGAGGGCATTATAATGAGCTCAGGATCACTAAGTAGTGGCAGTGCTATCAACTGCACCACACTGTTGCTCAGTCTATACCTACTGACAGCAATCAATCCCTGTTCAGGTTATATAAACATATAGACAAGATCACGCCGATGACATCATCTCAGTGCCATGATCATCTCAAGTCATGAGTCCAGTCTCAGTAAGCAGCAAAAACTAAAACTATCCTGACTGACTCGATCCCTTGTACAGGAAACTGATGAATTATGAGGACGTGAGAAGGGAAGAAGGGCCAGAGAATCAATTTCATTCACGTCAATTGAGTTCTGGCAGGAAAAGAGACCCAAATGAATAGCTTCGACTTGACAAACATCCAGGAGTCCGTTAAATGAGAGGGAAAAAAAAACAATTGATGGATGCCACGGCGAGGAAGGCGAGTTAGGAAGGACGGATTGCCTGGGATCCCGCAGCAGCTCGGGCCACTTAGGCTTATTTACCTTCTCTATTCCTCTCCAAATGAAGAATAATAGGACTACTCTGCTGAACTAAAGATGAGGAGGGTTTTGGGGTTTGACTGACAGCACAAGAGAAGTGATACCTGGTTTTTCGTTTATACTGGAGACAGTAGACTTGTTTTTCAGGAAACTATTTAAAATCATGTAACATCCGAACGGACAGCATAAAGAGGGAGTCCAGTGCTGTAGGACAGAAAATAGTGGCCATGGATTGTTTTAACAATAACACACTTAACCAGTTACAGTACCTTCAAATGATATGCGTTTGTGTTTTCATACTAACCAGTTAGCATATTAATGTGGCAATGTTACGTCAACTGCCAACTCAGAATATAACATTACAGGCTGCACTGATCAACTAAAGGTTCAAAACAGTGATAAAAAGAAAGTCTGTCATTTCTACTTCAAAAGCCTGGTTTGGGTTAAAATGTAAAAATAAAAACTTGCCATCATTTTGGTGAAATATATTCAGTCTGTTCATACACGTTTTTATAGAGTAATTGTGCTCCGTTTTCTGCTCAGAGTGACGGCATTCTGAAGTGCACTGATTTTATGCAACAGCCAATAATGTTTGAGATTATGCCAGCGTGGGCGGGACTTATAGCTTCCAGAGAGCACAAGGCCGTATAGAATGAGTCAGGCAAAAAATAAAAACAAGACACACGTATTTCCTTAACTCTTTTCCCTTTTTCTACTAAATATTTTTAATTTCTGTCTTTTTGTCTCGTCTCCATCATTCTCATTTCCCTCTCTTCTCTCTGTCTCTGTCTTTTCTTCCTCTTGTTCTTTATCCATCTGTCATTTTTTTTTGTCTTTTTCATTTGCTTATCTTTTGCCCTTCCTTATTATTCTTTTTTCATCCTTTCTTTTCCTTCTCTCCCTCACTCCATCATGTATTTTCTTTCACATGTTCTGTCTTCCTCAATCTCACTCATCTCTCGCTCATGCACCTCTCTCTCTCTCTCTCTCTCTCTCTCTCATGCACCTCTCTCTCTCTCCCATCATTTTTCTTCCTTTTATTTGTGCCTTTCCGCCTTCCCCGTTTTCACGCTTCCTCTCTTCTTCCACTCTCTTTTACTTGCATGCTGTTTCCCTTTTGTACTTTCCCTGTTAACTCACCCCTTTATCTTTCTATCATCTTTGTTAACAAAACATACCGCCCCATTAATTCATCTCTTGCTTTTTCAGCATCGATTTATTTTTCTCTTTTTTAAATATCTCTCCCTATCCATCCTCTTTCCTTTCTCCACCCATCCCATTCATTCTATTCCTGTCTTTTTTATACTCTCCTTCTGGTTTATTTACACTCAATTTATAGTTATTTTGCTCTGTCCATGTGATCCATTTCTTATCTTTTATTTTGTCTCTTGCTTTTCATCCTTTGCTCTCCGTGCAGCCCATATACTTTTCTTTACCACGTTGTTAACCTGAAATTTCATTCTATAACCCAACCTTTTTTACGTTCCTTTATAATTCTTTTTCTACCTCTTTTCCCTGCCTTTCTATCCTTCTCCTACTCTTGACATCTGCCATTTTCTCTTTCCTTCTTCATCCATCCTTTCCTTGTTTTCTCTATCAAAATATTTCTCGTCCTCTACCCCACTCATGCTCTCTCTGGGTTTTGCTTTGTCCATCACTCTTTCTGCCTCATTCCCTCCATATTTCCCTCATGTTCTCTCTCTCCACCCTTCTCTGTCCACCCCTTTCTTGTATTTTTTTCTTCTCATTTTAAATCTTATATTTCTTTATCCCACTTTTTCTCTGTGTTTCTGTCTTTCTTTGTCTTTGTCTTTTCTTTGTTTCATTCACTCTCTTTATCCTCTTCTAGCTCTCACCTTTTCATCCTTCTCAATTCCCTTTCATCTTTTCTGTTGATGCTCCTTCGCTCTTTTCCATCATTCTGTCTCTATCCGCCCCTTTCCCCTCACCATCCATTTTTCTCTTTCTTCATTTGTTTTCTCACTTCAGCTTCCAGATCTCTCTTCACTCTCTTACCGATGCAGTTCATGTTACCTTCATCATCCCTGTTCCCTCTCTATCCATTTTGCTCTTTCACTCTCTCTCTAGAGACACAATATCCTTTTCACCTGTCTGCTTCTGTATCTCTCCATTCAGTTCCCATTTCCCATCTCACTTTGTCAGCCCTTTCTTTCTGTGGTCTTTAGCTGTCGGAGACAACAGCTACATGTTCCTCGGCTTTGTCAATTCCAGAAATGGACTAAAACCCACTGAACTTCCTGAACCTACTGTAGTGTCCTCCTAACACCGGGGGCACTTGGACAGACGCTGATTATCTTTCTTCACCTGCTGTAGAGAACAGGATGAGGCTGAGGACACCACTCTCTGTCTCTCTCTCTCTCTCTCTCTCTCTCTCTCTCTCTCTCTCTGGGCAAGCACTTGATTAAATTAGAACAAGGTGATGGCTTTAGCCTGCAGCCATCACACTGGATATGACAGATGAAACTGGCTCTTGTTGACACAGGAATAACGAATAGAGGACTGTTCGGCCCTCAACAAGGCTCTGCTGCGGCTGCTGGTGATCTCCCAATCTGGAACTGTTCCATGATCCTCCATCATAAAACAGCTGGGACACAGATGAGAGAAAATGGCTCAGATTGAGTGCTATAATTATTTCTGTCTTGGATCCAAGTGCCAGTAGCGTCATGAGCTTGGAGGTGACTTCATTCCATCTCCATTCCAAATCGATCTCCATAGTCTCCACAGACATGTTAAGTTGGCATGGAAAAGTCTAAACACACGTATTAGACTGACATTTACATTTAGGCATTTGGCAGACGCTCTTATACAGAGCGACTTACAAAAGTACACTGTAGTCTCCTTTCATCGTTAGGAGACAAATAAAGTTTAAACAAGACAAAGTGATTAGTTTTATAGTCATTAAAGCTATACTTTGGCCAAAACATGTTGATTTATTTTACTAATTCCATCAATTCACTCACTTATACTGAACAAAAGCCTGGTTTGGTAAACCCTGGACGCGTTTCAATCCATCTCCCAGCACAAGCATACACACACACACACAAACACACACACTCACACACATGAGCACTTTGGAAATGCCAGTTAACCTAATCTGCATATCTTTGTACTGTGGGAGGAAACCAGAGTACCCAGAGGAAACCCTTGCTCAAGAGACCAGCAGTGGCAGCTCAGTAGCGCAGGGACTCGAACCCCCTCCTGATCAGCAGTCCAGCACCTTAACCATATCGATTTAACTCAATTCAGTTCAATTTTATTTGTCTATTGCCATTTTAGCAATGAACATTTTTTTTTACAAAGCAGTCTTACAGAAATAAAAATTCTGTATATAAGCTTAACAAACAAATGTGTTACCCCTAATGAGCAAGCTGGAGGCGATGGTGGCAAGGAACGTCTCCCTGAGACCCTGCTCTAATTTACGCATCAAAAAAATCAAGAACTGCTGAGAATTAAAGTCTTCGAAGCCTGATCATTGAGGGTTATGTTTTAATTTACCATAATTAAAGCTTTCACCTTCATTTAATTAGTTTATCTTTACAGCTAAGAATAAGTCAAAGGCATGAGAACAAATCTGTCTCCAAGACAACAACTGCTCAGGAGAGAACCGGACCATCTGCGCTTCATGAAGTCATGGCCTGATTATTCAGAACGTTTGGGGCGGCTGGGGACGCGGTCAGAGTTTAAATGAGGAGGGGAAAAAAATCGAAATTAAGAGAAGTCAATATTAAAGTAGACAAAACACATTCCTAACACTGTTTCTAAGCCTCTTTTGTTCGTCTCAGCCAGGGAGGAACCTTTTTCTTGCTGATATTTTGTCCCTGAGGAACCCGCAGGGCATAAAGAATATGTTGATATTTGGTCCAACAGCTTTATTTTCAAAATCCTCTGATGTACTGGAACCTGAGGCAGTAACAAGAACAATCACTGTTTTTTTCTTCATTGATCTAAAAACCATGGGTGCATCTATAAACCTTTTTAAGAAGAAGAATTTTTCAAAAATAGTTTAAGGTTCTTAGGCTCCTTAAGATCCTGATATAATCCCTATACTGGGATGGATTCTTCCACAAGGTTGCTTTACTTAATGAAATGTTCTGCTTTTTTTATAGACAAACCAAAGAGCTGAAACTAAAGCTCCTGCTTCTGGCTGTATATTCTTCTTAAATAAAGACTTCTTCCACGGATCATTTGGGGTTCATCTCCTGTTCAGGAAGTTTATCTATGTATGGGAAGGAAATTATTCCTTAAGGGCTTTTCATTCATGCGCTGTTTGTATGGATCATTCTGATGTGTAGAAAATAAAGGATTTCCCAAAGGGTAGTTTTTACTTAAAACACACTTTGAAATGGAAACACACTGTTTTAGGATTCAACTCATTCTCCTAAAGGTACCTGCCAGAGAACCGGATCTAAAGAGTAGTTCAGTACCCTCTTATAAAAAGAAGGGTTCTTTGTGCATAATTGAGGATTCTTGGAAATCAGACTTATCTGTAAAAAAAAAAAAAAAAAAAAAAAGATTCCTGAAGTTTCCACGTGAAAGACAAACACTTTGTTTAAAATGGTACCACATTGGCCCATTAAGAATTAAGGGACAAGATGAAGCATAAGATTAGCTGAAACTAGGACAAGATCCTTGTTGGCTATGTGTCATTCGCCATGCGCTCTTAGAACCTGGAGAGCACCCAACAGATGATTGGAGCACAACCAAAGAGTATTTTTTTTATGGATCTACAGTATGTGTCAATAAACACTCCTAAAGGGACAGTTTCTTCAAGAGTTCTTGTATTCATATGACTCTACATGTCATAAGGTTCATTCAAGTAGAATCTCAAAACAGTATTTTCACATCAGAAAAGGAAGGCTGAGCTTTTAAGAAGCTAAGAACCCAATATGATTTTAAAGAACCTTTGTAGAACCTGAGAAAATGGAGCAGAATCCACATAAAGTTATGGAACAGTTATACAGGATTAACAGGAATCTTTTTTGTTCCTCAGCAGCAATGTTTTATCTACAAAAGGAGCATTCAAAAAATTGGGTCCAAAATAACAGAGTCGATGTGGGAAAAGTTTGTCTTTGAGCTTTATATATTGAATGAGAAATAATTGTAATGGAACCCACTTAGAACAATATTGCTAATATTTTCAAATTGCAGTTAACTGGCAATTTGCTAGTTATGTGATAATATAATATAATATAATATAATATAATATAATATAATATAATATAATATAATATAATATAATATCCATTATCCATCCATACAGCAACTTCTGTAGTCCAACTAGGCACCATGGAGGCCAGTGGTGATCACCCATTTTAAGTCCATGGTAGGACCTTCAGTCAACATTCACACACTCATTCATACACTACGGGCAAATTGCGAACAGCAATTCGCTGAATCTACATGTCTTTGGTCTGTGGGAGAAAACTAGAGTACCCGGAGGAAACCCACTAAGCACGGGGAGAACATACAGTACAAACTCCACACACACAGACCTCGAGGCGGGAATCGAACCCAGAGCCTGGTGGTGCAAGGCGACATTGTTAACCACTAAGTGCCGCCATAATATAATATAATATAATATAATATAATATAATATAATATAATATAATATAATATAATATAATATAAATCAGCAAAACATACTGTATACTCCAAGAAGATGTCAAGTAATGAAAGAAATTTAGGGAAAAGAAAAATAACTCAATACAGCGAAACGTGATACAGCATGCTCGGGTTTCATATAAACACGTGATAAGCCGAAGAAGAAACAAACACAAACACACTAATGATACGGACAGAAGACAGGGGATTAGCGTAAACTGCTGTCAGGAGGGTCATTCAGCGCACAGCCGGAGCAGGAAGACAGGAAACAGGTGGTTCAGTACAAACTAAACAACTGAAGCTGACACACTCACACTGTAGCCATCAATGTAAAAATACACCCTGTTATATATATACAGTATATACTGTAAGTGTTTTTACGAGATCATCACCGTTGAACATTATTTTCCTCAATCTAAATAGTTAGGTAATATAAACGGAAAACATTTTCCCTCTAAGATTCTTCATTGTTACGTCTTTACATTTAGTCCCAGTTCAAATGATATTAATCAGTGCTAAGTGTTGTGTATTCTGTAAGAACAGTTTCTATAATATTTATGGATGGCATCTCCTGTGTCTTTAAACTTGAGGTTTTCCAACATCATCAGGAAGGAGGAGTTTACATTTTCGTGGTTTCTCACTAAGATCAAGTTAAATTTCTTTCTTATTACAAAGCCCAAGTTTCACCTCCACAATTTTTGCTGGGAATCGGTATACATATAGTCATGACTATGGCAAGACCATGGCTTCCGGAGCTACGACTTTTTATGTCTCGTAGTTCTGGCATACTGGTCTACTATATGTTTCTATAGGAATGTTCTTGGTCATTTGTGGCATTTTTGTCCATTGTATGAAATCATAGTCAACCACAGGGCTACAGAAGCGCTGGGAGACGCCAGGACATCGTCGAATAGGAAGTAAACAGCAAATGTGAAACTGTGACAGTCCAGAGTCCAAAGCGAACTGCTATGACACTATGGAAACAGCTAAGGTGGTGCTACGAATCTCTTCCTGCGTGTCATGTAATGTCAAGGATGCCAAAGCTTATCATAGTCTCTCTGTTGGAATCCATAGACCACTTAGCGTATCATGAAGCTATTAGTAAGTATTCACCAGAGGTGGAAAGAGTAATAAAATTTTGTACTTAAGTAAAAGTACTGTTACTTTAGTGAACTTTTACTGAAGTA
>JAQMYL010000014.1:4761433-4774204 GCA_030014365.1 Clarias pachynema | reverse complement strand
AATGAGCCCTTATTATAGAAACCACAATGTATTATGAGGTCAAATAAACATATAATATAATATAATATAATATAATGTAATGTAATGTAATGTAATGTAATGTAATGTAATATAATATAATGTAATATAATGTAATATAATATAATATAATATATAAATTGATGTTGAACTGAAAGTACAGTACAGTAAAAAAAAAAAAATAATAATCTCCTTCTTTCTGAATGTAGAAATAGCAATAATAATGGAGCAGTTTTAGATATAAATGTTAAGAAAGAGGAAAAAACCCTTTCCATTCAGGTGTAATTACAGGCTGACAGGAAGCTCTGTTGCGTGTGTTAAAACACCAAAGTGCAAACTTTTTATTGGCTGATTCATAGACACCCATTAATTATTATTATGCTTTCTATTGCCAATTAACATGAATAATGCTCTTACAAAGTGGGAAAAAATTAAACAGTTCATGTGAAGCGAGTCCTGACTTTAAAAGACGTATCTTCATCACATAAGGACGATAGGGGTTTTTAGGACGCCTGTACGAAACAGACGGAAGAGAAACAGACAAGGTTGCACTCATTCATCACGGCTCGCTCTCTCCGTAGTAACACATGCTACGTTTCCGAACCAACGGCTCGCTAATGTCACATGAATCTCCAAAACCGCATTCTTATTGTATATCGTATTAGTTTTCATTTCCACAAGGTAGCAAAGAGCGAAAATAGTCTCTCATTCGTCAGGAGAATCACCTCAGCGTGACAGGTTTCCCAGGCCATGACACATAAGTGACATTTCATCTGGCTTGCTTCACGCGCTCGCACATTAGGATCTCGCCAAATTTCTCATGAACAAATCCCAACATGACGGGTGGCAGATGGACGTTTCGTGGTGCCAGCTTAAAAATAAGTGAGGAGAAAACAGGGGCAGTGTGGATTATGTGTATACGGTATAGTTTAGGATGAGATGATCGTGAGGCGACATTAAAGGTCACAGATTATACAGCTCTCTAAAATGTATCTGTTAATGTTCCAGCTGAAATACAGCTCGGGATGAGAGCCTTTGTGAAAGTGTACGTTTCTAGCCAATCAGAAGCCAATCATTAATTTGCACAAACTATTTTTATCTTTGCTGCTACTTATAAGGAACATTTACTGCTTTCTGTTTCTCCACCCACTACCTCAACTCATTACCTCATTACCACAAAGTATTGAAATCTGCCATGTTGTCACATTGTCACTCTTGTTTGCATGTGCACTTTATGTTGTGTGACATATATTAGAATGATATTATATCAGGTGTGATCATTGAACAACGTCTTCAAGAACATTACTGGACAAAAACAGGGAATAAATCATTTATTTCTCATATTTTGTGAGAAATATAAGAAATAAATGATTTATTCCTTGTTTTTGCCCAGTAATGTTCTTGAAGACGTTGTTCATACGAGTGTTCTGTTTGGTTTATGCTATTTGATGACCTGATGATCTGACCTTACTGGACAGCATGTTGGATGGAAAAACAACAATTTCCTCAACTGGTTTGACATTTTAGAAATGCAAGTTGACGTAGAGACACTGAACTGATTTTTTTTTTTTCCCACAATGTTTTCAAGCATTATCTATGGTCAATTTTATACTGAAACTTTTAAAACATCATTACTCAATCAGATACAGACTCTGGAGCAGATTATGTTCAGAAATGTTCTGTGCACACAGACTGTAGAGCCATGTTGATGTACGAAAATTATGAAAACGTGATTTTTGCATAAACAGCTGATTGAAAGGGTACTTACATAAGGTACAGAATCACTGGGCGAGACCTGATCCTGCATGTTCACTTATGCTGCTGTTCATGATGCATGAGCATGCACAGTAACTCATGACTACGTTTAAAGAAATATGATTAAAAGTCCAATATGTTCCAGGCGAACACAATTAAACTTTTAGATTTTTTCATTTTCGAAAATGATTGATCTCTGACACAAGGCTGTTTAAAAATAAATGTTTAATTTGCTACATAAACAGCTATATAATCTTATGTTAGAAACTTTAAAACTTCAAAGACTGGCCTTAATATAGTTCATGAAGTTACAGACGGCGTGCTAGTTTGTGTTGACATGGGCATTTCACTTCGCCTCCGTCTCAGTGAGAAATGCTCATCGCAGCCAGATAAATTCTCCTGGGGGCGAAAACGCTGCACTGCCTAAGAAACAAATAGTAACAAGAACTGAATAAAAATCAGAATAAAGACGGGCAGCACTTCTCCAAGATCCAGTCCATTTTTGGGCAAAAGTGCTCTTGACCATCCTCATGAATCAGAATGAGCTGAATTTTGTGTCTTTGCACTTGACTCTGAAGCCGGCGAATGATGAGTGTCCTTTGAAGTGGTGTCATGGCAGTCCATAAATATTGGTACTCACTTGCTTTATTGGGTTTCCAGCATTTATGCAGTTTTTCTTTCTTTCTATCTATCTTTTTATATGACAGTCAGCGTTTCCCCACACTACAGAATGCATGTGGTGTGGCCATATTTACAAGGGATTAATACTGGATTATACAAATCCCACATGACAGGAAAAGCCGAGTGTTCTGTTTGGTTTGTGCTATTTGATGATCTGATGATCCGAACTTACTGGACAGCATGTTGGATGGAAAAACAACAATTTCCTCAACTGATTTGACATTTTAGAAATGCGAGTTGACCTAAAGACACTGAACTGATTTTTTTTTTTTTTCCACAAGGTTTTCAAGCGTTTTTTGTATGGTAAATTTTATACTGGAACTTTTAAAACATCATTACTCAATCAGATACAGACTCTGGAGCAGATTAAGCAAATAATAGCCATTTCTGCAAAATGAAATAATTTTGAAGGAAGGATTTTTAAAAAAGAAAAAGAGTGTTGTATCCGTCAATCTTTGAGAAGACAATTCCTCAAAGCTTTTCTATGAAATGTTAATAAACACGGCAAAAAGAGCTGCTGAGACAGCGATAAGCGCATCCACACGTCACCATGTGAGATTTCAAAATTTAATACCAGTTAATTTTCTAGCGCTATTTATCTTTTCGTCCTTGTCATCCCGAACATTACTAATTAAGTCTGCGTATATTAATAAGACTGTTCACTAATCAGCGTTTTCATCCCAAAGGGGTCGAGAGAACCTTAATAATCACTTTATTAAGCTCTAGAAGAGACGACTGATCTAATCGCGTTGCCTGTGATGTTGAGCGGGGTAGAAACAGAGGAAATAATGAATAAAACCCAGGGGTGGGTGATACGAGGTGTCAAAGGGAGAGAATTACGCCTTTCAGTTATTTTTTACTGAGTCAGATGGTTTTTAATCCCAAATGACATGTGGCTTTTTTTTTTCCTGTACAAAACCTTTGACCTTTTAATGTTTCTAAAGAGGTTCATCATGGAACCTTCTCTGCTGGCAGGTTCTACATAGAATCTCTCAGGCGTGCACCAAACCTAACACCACTGGTCAGTGCTACGTCCTTACAGGATTTATTTGTCCTTTGTTTTGACGCTACAGGCATTTAATTGGAGGTTGTACATAATGTGACATGAAACCATGGTTCTTCCACATTCATGCATTACAGTAAATAGGAACCAGTGCCAGGTTGTGAGCGGGGAACTGATGAACCGTCGGATCACTCGTAGTATTAGTCCGAGGAATCATTCGAGCCTGACGTTTAGATTTCCCACACTATAGCCATTTGCATATAAATCATGTCAAGCACGCTGTCGATGGAAATTACGGCTCTTTTATGCGAGTCAGATCGTTTGACTCAGTTCACCAATAACACCCAACTCACGTTTCACACTAAAGAACAGCTCGGCTGTTGGAGATTACTTTAGAAATCGTTTTTGATTACTTTGATTAAATTTAACGGTTTCCGATGCTACCAAGCAGCTCGTCTCAGTGAGTCGGATCATTTAACTCCTTTTCCCTCCCAAACGGCTCATTCTTTCGAGTCAGAGCATATTCCTGTTGGTCTAATGATGACTGAAACGGTTTCATTACATTCCACAAGGTTTCACCAGAACCATTTCAATTAAATCACACTGCAAGAGAGAAAATGAAGACTTGCATGTAAAAAAGTCGAATTGTTCACAAATATCAGTACTATACACTCTTACAGCGGTGGAAAGTAATCAAGAAAATGTGATCCATTACTACAGTCAAGTACTTTTTTAAAGTATCCGTACTTTACTAATATATGTGGGGAGTTCAAGTCAAACTGGGACTTTTGATTAGTGCAGAATAACAGAACAAAGTTAAAAACCCTCTTTATTTCTGTATATAATCCCCTGCTACACTAATGAAACACTGAAACACTGGCCTGCCAGGAACTCCTTTAATTTTACAAAACATGTGCAAATGGTTTGGATCGAGGTCAGGACTGTACAGTGATGTGGTGATAACTCCCAGCCGAGTTCCTGTAACGTGCAAGTGGTGCTGGTGAATGATTATGTGTACAGTTCACACAAACATGTGCGTCTCTTCTGCAAGTTGGTGACGAGTTATCTGTCTATTTTCAAGGATCAGGTGTTCCACTCGCTGAATATTCACAGGAACGACTGCAGTGGGCTCCGAGCCACCTCATTCACAGAGATACAGCCTTCTTTAATGTATTGGGTGACTTTAACTTCTCTGTATTTCAACAGAAAACATCATACTTTACGTCATACTGGTCAAACATTATGTGACGTCTGTTATTCTTCATACTTATGAATAGGAACGTATGGGCAGGAAAGGGAAATAAATCTATCTGGACTAGTTTTGCATGCAGCAGATGATGAAACAAAATGATTAAACAATCCAGTATCCCAGTGCATCTACAATGCATTACACAAAGACAACCCAATAAATACAAAATGTAGTTTTTACTGCTGAACAAAAAGAACACAGAGGCTCATCTCACATTTGCCAAAAAAAAAATTTTATTGTTAAGTCGTATAAGGACTGATGAGGCAAAAGTTGAATTTTGTGTCTCATTAAGTCTGGTGTAAAACTAGCACAGCTTCAGGACCAGGATGGTTTGCCATAACTTATGGGAACATGAATACTGCGCTCTACCACAACACCCTGCTCAAAATAACCTCAAGCTCAAGCGCACTTGGGTGATGAGTAGGAATGGAATAAATTGAAGCAATGTAAACACGCCGATCAGGGAACAGTGTGTGTTTAATTTTGCCTGATTTGCTCTGACCTTTTGGTTGCACCTATTAGAACACAGATCATTATTAATACAAGATCAACGCAACAGCCTGCAATATTTGCACCTGCAAAAATGTCAGAAAAAACGTCCTGACTTCAACTAGACACTTCAACACCCATGGCCTGTATGGAACTTTTTTTTTTTAAGGTGTGGAGTAGTTCATTTTCGTATGCTTTCTCTGCGTGTCACATTCTCATATGATTTCTTCTAACCAGAATCTTCACTTAAATCTGGGCAAACACATGGAGGCCAGTCTGCTTTTATGTTAGCGATCATGTCCTTTAACAGGACACCTAATGTTAACTCGCAGCAGCGAAATCTTTGACTGTGTCAATGTTTAAATCAAACCAGTCATTTCTACAATTTTGTCGTGTGTGTGGCTGGTGGGTTAACCAGGTAATTTGGAACGCTTGGGCAGGAAAGGGAATTAAATCTATCTAGACTAGTTTTGCATGCAGCAGATGGTGGAACTAAATGTTCAAACAATCCAGAATCTCCAAAGAATCCAGCATTACACAAAGACAACCCAGTAAATACACAATGTAGAACGCAGAGACTCATCTCGCACAAACATATGCGTCTCATCAGACTTGGCCCATGAGATGCCAAGTATCGTAAATTTTGGATTATTATATAAAATATTAACAAGTCTTAAGTTTTATAAGGACTGATGATGCAAAAGTTGAACTTTTGTGTCTCATTAAGTCTGGTGTAAAACTAACACAGCTTCAGGACTTGGACGGTTTGCCATAAATTATGGGACCATAAATACTGTGCTCTACCACAACACCCTGCTCAAAATAACCTCAGGCTCAATGCACTTGGGTGATCCAGGAAGGCGATGATCTGAAACACACCAGCAGGTCCACTTCTAAATGGCTGAAAAAACCCTAAATTAAGGTTTTCGAGTGGCCTGGTCAAAGTCCGGCGTTACATCCCATTGAGATCCTAAAACAGGCGTCTGTGCTTGAAAACCCTCCAAAGTGGCTGAATTAAAAAAAAAAAAAAAAAAGAAAAGAAAAGAAGCGTGGGCCAAAATTCCTCCACAGCGATGTGAAAGGCTCATTGCCAGTTATCGCAAACGCTTGATTACAGTTGTTGCCGTCAGGGGTGGTACAACCAGTTATTAGGTTTAGCAGGCAATGATTTTTTCACATACAGCCAGGTAGATCCGGGCAGCTTTTTTTCCCTTAATAAATGAAATCATCAATTTAAAAACTGTATTTTACATTTACTCAGTTTATCTTTGTGTTATATTAAAATTAGATTAATGATCTCAGTCATTTAACTGTAAGAAATTTTAATCAGGGAGGGGGCAAATACTTTTTGACGGCACTGTATTGTACACGAAACACTGGTTTATATTAACTAAAGAGAGATATTTAGCTATTAGCTAATATTTGGTTAAAATGTTTTTTAAAAAGTTGTTAAAATTGTTAAAAAGTTTTGACCTTAAAAGGAAAGTTTTGCCTTTAAGTTATTTCACAGCCGCTCAGATCTCTCTAACGGTTCATCTCGGGTAAATGAGGGACTTCTACTTTTACCTCGGGTACCTTTTTACTTACCTTTTTCTCACGAACAAGATCTGTGTACTTCTTCCACCATTGCCTACTTGTGTGTGTGTGTGTGTCAACAGAATTTGAGGTGTATCACACAATCTGGACTTGAAACAATAATTTGCTGAGAAGATATCTCTCATTGCTTCCTCTGTAGAAGAGCAGAGATTTGGAGCGGACATGTGCGAGTGTAAAATAAATTTATAAGGTGAAACTACACTGGGAAAACCTGTCAGTTTCCTCCTGCACCTTTCATCCCACAGTGTTCCTCCATCGACGTGACACATACAAAAGGCTACCACTTGGCAGGATTTCGAGAAACGGCTGTCAGCGGTTTTGGGCAGCGTTTGTGCCGCTGAGATAAAAAAAATCCCATCCAGACGGCAGTGGGAAGACAGCTGTCTTTCCAAGACCCTGCATTACAGACAAACCCCAAAGCGGCACTAGTCATGTTCTTGCTGCCAGCTTTCACCGCTCTGTTTCCATCTTTCTCTGTCGTATCCGTGCCGTATTAGATGGTGGTTTTCTGATAACGGCTGAGTATCGGCATTAAAAGATTATGCGTCCATTAGACACAGTAAGAGCAGGATTGCGAGGGCGGTAGCATCTGCGTAAGCTCTGCTCTGGTGAATTCCACCAATCTCTGACCTGTGTCAGGGCAAATCTTCTCATTAGGAAGACGTGGCATTTCGAGTCAGTGCTCGGGCCTGAAAGAGGAAAAAGACAGAGGAGAGATGGAGGACTACGGCTATGAAAGTGTGCGCAGAGCACTGTGATTAGATGTTCTCCCGACGGCTTGTTTTTTCTGCTATTTAGAAGCCGAAGCCATCTGTCTCTCTCTCTCTCTTTCTAAATCCATCTCAAATCATCAGCAAAGACATCAAGAGAGTGGCTCTGAGTGATAAAAACCTCTACAGATGCGCTATGGATTGAGGAAAAGAAAGTCGATAATCATTTAAATCGTTTAGCAAAAAAAAAAAAATCACAGAAATATCAAAGCGATAGTGTTTCATCTTGGAGGTGTTTTAACAGAAGACACATCTGTACATGGTTCTGCTGTTATCTCTGTGAGGTGTGATGTTTTCAGGACTCCCTAACGCTTGTCAGCTCAGAGGAGAATCTCCTCGCCGTTTCATAATAGCTATAATTACTGGAATGGACGCAGGATGGAAGTGTTATAGGGAACCTTTCTGGAAATAGAAATAATAGTGGATATACTGTACAGTACATATGAAACATAGCAATGATTGATGCACCTACTTGGTTTCGATTAATGTAACTATGTTCTGAGGACATTTAATTTGCGCATGTAGATGTGCGTTCATACTGTACGTTTGCATCGCCAGGCTTGTTCTTTAAATGTTAGCTAGCAGATTTTAAATAATTAGCTATTTTCTTTAGTTAGCTTGAATGCAGCGAAAACATTTCCCAATTACTTTGTCACAGGTAGATTCGGACAACTTTTTTCCCTTAATAAATGAAATCATCATTTAAAAACTGTATTTTCTATTTACTCAGTTTATCTTTGTGTAATATTAAAATGGGTTTGATGATCTGAATCATTTAGAAATAATCATTTTATCAGGAAGCGGGCAAAAACTTTTTCACGGCACTGTATTACAACCTAAGCATGCAAAACACTGGTTTATATTAATTAAAGAGAGACAGTCTGACATGTCTAGCTAATATTTGATTAAAATTTTGCGATGCCATGTACAGAAATGTGAAGTTTTAAACTTCACCTCAGGATAATGTTAACTGATATCAGTCTCAGGCTAATTTAATGATCTTGTCAACTAATCTAAACTAATCTGTGTGTGCAGAGTGACATTAGAGCCCTGTCAACTAAAATGAGCAGACTAATTAATTAATAAATCCCTTTACCTTTATTTATTTTAAATAATTGTGTACCTTTGAAGGTGAGAACTTTCCCGTAGCAAAACTTTCATTTTTTGCTGTGCGCTTTTATACAGTCACAGTTAAAAAATATGTTTCTGTTTCCATTCGATCATTGTTAATAACCAATAGGGATTGATCATCAAGAACGACATTAAAGAAGGACGAGCTCTTTGTGTTTAAGAAGTTTTATCAGGTTCCATCCTGATCACTATTATCTTACTTAATGTATTCACTTCTGCCCGCAGTTGTAACCAGCTTCCAGAAGAGATCAGATGTGATAAAACATTAGTCACATTTAAATCCAGACTTAAAACTCATCTGTTTAGCTGTGCATTTATTGAATGAGCACCGTGTTACATCCAAACTTACTGCACTGTATTTTAGGTTTACTTTATTTTTTAACTGCTTCTAAATCAAATTTTAAGTAGTTTTAAAAGCGTCATTACAAACTGTTTTTATTTTTATTTTACATCAAATTTAAATAATTTAAAAAGTTTGAGTGCTATTATTTTCTATTTCTTTTCTATTTCTAATTCTTCTCTTCTCTTTTATGTAAAGCACTTTGAATTACCAATGTGTATGAAATGTGCTATACAAATAAACTTGCCTTGCCTTGCCTATGAATACTGATACTGTAACCCTGACTACTTTGAACACCTACATGTACCCTTCATGCGTAATGTTCCCGAGAGGTGGCGAGTAACGTAAGTATAAATACTTTTGTATAATTTAATATACTTTTTAAAACTTGTACTCAATACATTTGTTTAATGAAAATCCTGTACTTTTACTCATTCAAAACACATTCAGACTGTCACTCACACTATACTGATCTGAGCACCGATCTCAGCTCCTACATGTGGGAAGGACAGGAACTAAACAATTCCACCAGACCAGGTTTACAGAAATGATTGGCAGGTTAATGCGAAAACGCTGATTGGATAGCGGAGAAAGTGATTAAAAGTGGTTAACCGAGCAATGGATCCCGCCCACTTTTTCAGATCCTGCCCACTTTTCATGAATCGTTTTGTTTGTGCTTCACGCCAATAGCAACCTTTGTTGTTTTAACGGCCTTTTAACAGGATGCCCATATTTAATTGTGTAGACAATTATATATAAATATAAAAATCATAAATCATGTACATATAAAAAATTATTTGAATTATAAATTCATATATAAAACATATTATATAAATTATACATCATTTTAGAGGATCGCAATGGTCGCACCTAGGAAGTTTAACTACCAAAGTAATGAAAGACATTATCAGTTCTTCTCACTATTCGTTTAATTAATGTCTGATCTTGTGTCTATTAACAAGTCATGGCATCCTGTCCAGGCCTCCTGTCCATTAGTGCAGTAACTCAATAATCTCTCAGTTATCATTTTTTTTCCATCTGCCCTTGTGAATAAAAACAAAGCACATTTCTCAGGATTTATTTCTTTTTTTTTTTTTTTTATTTCAAGGCATATTGCCAGCCACAACAGCACAGGCTATTAGAAGCTGAAACCTTTAATATTTAACCAAGTTAATCAATGATTTATTTATATCATTTGAAAAGCCACAGCTCATTTGAAATGAAACTACAAGCGCTGCAGAGCCGCTACTTTCATCATTCTAATGTGATTCCATCGTTATCCATAAAACTCACCAGTGCTTAAAGTTATTCTACATTCTGGCTGTAATGGCCTTTATCTAAAAACCTACACAGTGTTCACTCCTCTCTGTCCAGCCATGACTAAACCAACCAGGCAAATCATCACCTTTAATGCATTTTAATATAACGCTTTTAATGCCTGTAAGGTTTCTTAAACTTGTAAAGCACCTGAAAGCACATTAATTTTATCACCAGCATCAACTTCAATAATGTTTAAAATACTGTTTATCAGTAACTTGGTCACATAGATATCCAGAAAAAAACAGTTTCTTTGTGGTTTACCTGTATGTTTGTGCTTAAAGTACATTTTAGAGTATATATTAAGCACTTAGACTTGAAAACAAAAACAGTACTTCTACTTGTATTGGAGAACATTTCAAAGCAAGTACTTATACTTAACTACTGAATTTGTGTACTTCTGCCACGTCTGCTTTTTTCTGATTTCTAAAATTCTTTATACGCTGTTTTGGATGCTCAGATGTATCCAAGCTTGAACAGCACTTTGACTATTAAACAGAGAAAATATTTAATATTAAACTAGAAACATCCTTGGGTGGCATGGTGGTGTAGTGGTTAGCACTGTCGCCTTGCACCTCCAGGGTCCCGGTTCGATTCCCATCTCTGTGTGCATGGAGTTTGCATGTTCTCCCCGTGCTTGGTGGGTTTCCTCCGGGTACTCCGGTTTCCTCCCACAGTCCAAAGATATGTAGATTAGTCTAACTGACATTCCCACATTGCCCATAGTGTGTGAATCAGTGTGTGTGTGTGTGTGTGTGTGCTCTGTGATGGATTGGCACCCTGTCCAGGGTGTACCCCACCTCGTGCCCTGGCATAGGCTCCAGGCCCTCCGTGACCCTGTATACAGAATAAAGCAATATAGACGATGAGTGAGTGAGTAACAAAACTCATTTCATAGACTTCAAATCCAATACAAACCCTGAGCTGAGCATTCAAGTGGAAAAAAAATATGGCAGTGGCAGTCCTGGGATTTGAACTTTGACCCTTCCAGTCACTAGCACATCATGTAAATCATTCCGTTACTGCTGTTCTGCCAAACAAGAGGCAAACACTGAGTGCTTACAATTGATAAACTGTCACAAATGGTGTGATATAAGTCTAGCTGAGCAATACCGGCCAGATTTGTACCTGTCCACTTTATATTTCATTTATGTCCAGGGATGTGCTGGGCATACACAAACACAACACGCAGCTCTGTAGAGGACGTGTAACTGGAAAAAATACATACACAAGTGCATACAGGCAAAACAAGCCTGAGTTTTAAGACCTTTGTGCAAGTAGTGGAGGGCGAAGTCAGGACACCGAAGGAGGGAGATCTTGCATTATAATCGTGCTTGGATTCCAGAGAAAAGCGAGAGAGAGAGAGAGAGAAACTACATGAGGTTATGAAGCAGGTGTACAGAATGTTTCTGCATGCTCCACACAGAAAATATGAAAACACCACAGTGTGGAGCGACGGACTGGCATGGTTGAATGGCATGTCATATATTTTTATCTGGTTATAGTTGCATTAAATCTTGTGAAGCAAGCTTTTTTATTTACTCGAGTTATAGCGACTATTAATGGTTCCCTTTTTTTGTGAAGAAATATAGCTGTAAGATCTGGTTGTAATCAGAGAAGGTGAGATTGCCATCGAAATTCATTTATGCCAACAGTTATCTGATGGAACATGGAATAAAACGAACCTCCAATATAACCTCCGAAAATATTGCTATCTGTCAGGCAAAAATACTTTTTTCCCCATTAATCCTGTATCTTTTTTGAAAAAAGAATAAATTAAATGCATGTTTGGACAAAAACACAAAATATATGATGGGAATTATAACGGAAGAATGATGGAGATGAAAAAAAAATAGTTTGAAGTATTTACGTAGAAATGTTTTAGGCTTTTTCTTCAGTACAAGGAAACCTCATTAAATGTACAGTAAATGGTAGATGAAGTTCCTGGCTCAGGTGTCGGTCATGTGACCTAGTAAATGATTGAGCTTTGGCAAAAACTAAGGTCTTTGTGTTATGAAATGCATTCATGCATACATTATTAAACCACTTCCTTTTCAGTAATTTATAGACATACAGTATACAAACAAAACTGATCCCATCTGTGTAGAGTTTAGGAGTGTCTGCTGTGCATGTGGATCAGAATATTTGCATTAAGATGATAATGTGAAGGCAATTTGCTTACATTGAATAAATTTTTAATGTAGGAACAGGCTTCCTGATGCACTTTTATTGCCTGTCATTTTCAGTCCAGTCCCTGTACCTGAGCGGTTTCAGAGGAGTGTGTTTTTGTTTGTTCAGCCACACAGTGATCTATGAATCATTCAAGCATAAAAAATAAAAAAAATCACACTACCGTTCAAAAGTTTTAGAACACTTGCAAATTTCTTTGTTTTTGTTTAGTGATTTATTTTCTACATTCTAC
>JAQMYL010000014.1:4644590-4661672 GCA_030014365.1 Clarias pachynema | reverse complement strand
CCTGGAGCCTATCCCAGGAAGCTTAGGGCACGAGGCAGGGTACACCCTGGACAGGGTGCCAATCCATCGCAGGGCAGGTGATCAATGTATTTTTACCCATTTTACACCCGCTGTACGACCTCCAGTCAACATTCACACACTACAGGCAATTTGGGAACGCCAATCTTCATGTCTTTGGATTGTGGGAGGAAACCAGAGTACCCAGAGGAAACCCACCAAGCACGAGGAGAACATGAAAACTCCATGCACACAGACATCAAGGCGGCAATCGAACCCCGACTCTGGAGGTGCAAGGTGACAGTGCGAACCACTATGCCACCGTGCTGCCAACTAAATATTTTAGTAATTAAAATGACTGTTCTAGGTGTCTTCTGTACATTTCATGTCAAATCACTGATTCTCTCCAAAACACCTTACTGACGCACATTGAAATAACTGGGAATGTTAATGGGGATGCAAACTACTTTCTAGTTACTAATGACGACTGCAGACAAACGTGGCTGTGAATTTGTGTGCAATGTGATATGATCATTAAATAACACGGTTTATAAAGTCCTATAAAGGTGTCTTTTAAGATTTAAAATGCAATGACTTTAAGTCCAAAAGTTTATGGACACCTAATCATCGCATCACATGAGGACGTGGTTGTCGAACCCTGTACCTGATAGATTCCTCTCTGTTGTTATAATGTGAACTCTTCCAGTAGGTTTTGGAATGTGGATCTCTTTATGGATGGTTGTTGGGTGGGGTTGGTGTGTATTTACAGAGCTTGCTTTGTTTGAAGAGAAATTGTAATGCTCAAGCAACGCTTCAAAGACATTCTGGACAATTGTGTGCCTCCTACACAGTTGTAATATAGTCTACTACACAAGTCTACAAGATATTGATATATCATGTAGTTCTGACCGTTACCCTGCTACTGGACTGGTTCTCCTGTTGCTTTGATCAGTTTCCACTAAGTTGCTTTGGATAAAAGTTGTAGTAGAGCATTAAAAAAAAATGCCTCTCAAATAATAAAAAATATATATATTTGTGTGCAGAAGATGAAGGACACCTCTTTATTTAATCCTCTTTCAGTTTAAAGTGACAGGATTCTTATATGTGAAACTTTCAAAACTGAGTGAAATTGATCCTTTTTTAAAGAAAAAAATAATGAAACTGTACTTAGCATATGTTTCTTGTGGAGAAGTCAATTTTGAGGTTTTTATGGATCCTTGAAGCTCCGTTCAACATAGCATGTAATTTTTCTAATTAGCGGAATTAGTCGTCAGTCAAATTCAAGGTCATAAAAAGAAAACCTTAAAACGTACTATAACGGTAAACTGCATTCATAAGACCCGCTCATCAAATCTGATTTCATCAGACTGCAGCACTTTGGTGTAGTCTAGTGAAGCTTGTCTCCTCTTACAGCTGCATTAGTTTAAAGCCGAATCTTAATCCCTCACTCAGGCCAGAGCTGTAATTCCATCCTCACTGTCATTTGTTTTTGTTTGGCTGTGTACACTGTGTTCTTTGTTATGTAGTAATAGTACCTAGATCATTGTAGGGTTTTAACATCTGAAAGTAAAATAATGTAATGCAATAAATGGAGAAAAGACCAACCTAACATTAAATGTTATTTACAGTACATTAAATAATAAAGATTATGGCGGGGTAGAGACCCTGTTAAATCACAGTAAAGATCTGGTCTTTTAACCTTTGATCTATTTCTGCTTGGATCTTCAGTACTTGTAACTCACCTTCTGCTCCCACGTGGAGAGCCTAAAGTCTCACATTTCCCAAAATAGTTGGTTCACAAAGTCTTACCATTCCTTCAGTGGTAAGTGCTGAGTGCTGGACTAAACGGTTTGCTTGGACACTCAGAGTGGGAACGGTCAAAACTTTTGTAAGAGAGATTGAACTTGGTCAAACCTTCTATAGGAGTGACTGTGATCAGTCAAATTTGATCCAAATGGTCAAACATCCTATGGGAGTTATTGGCATTGACCAACCATGCTGTGGGAGTGAACAGAATTGGTCAAACATTCTGTGGGAGTGAATGTATCTGGTTAAATTTGCTTTGGGTATAATTGGAATTCATCAGACCTGCTGTGGGAAAGATGTGGATTTGGGAAACTTGCTGTAGTAAGGATTGGAACTGGTCATTGCTTCTTAATATTGGGTTACTTAAATTTGGTAAAACTTGTTTTCAGGAGTTATCAGAATAGTCCAAACCCCATTTGTCGAAGTGATCAGAATTATGATCAGAAATGATAATATGGATCAGAAGGGAGACAGATTATTTGAACTTGCTGTTAGAGTGACTGGGCTTGGTCAGACTTTCTACGGGAATGATTGGACTTGGTCAAACTTGCTATGGGAGTGACTGGGCTTGGTCAGACGTCATGGTCATGTTCATACCTGTGGTAATGAATTTTAAGTCTTCTAGAATTACAACGATGCTTGCTGAAAGAAAACTGCACTTAAAATCCCTATTTCAGCTATAACAGAGACCCCCACTGTCACTCAGGATGAAGGTGTTCAGATGTACTTATGAAAGCGAGAGAGTGTGAGAAATAGAGAGGAACATATAATATGTAAAACTATCTATAATTCATATATTTCTATGTGCATGACCCAGTATCATGACTAGTAGATAATAAATAAACGACCCTAGTGATGGTCCTGGGTGTTATTTCTAGCAGGGATCACTGCACCTGAATATGACTGTAGCGTGAGGCTCATTATCCGAGAGGGAGAGAGATGTAACTGAAGCAGCAGGGATGCAGGCCTGTATTTGTTCAGAATAATGAGAACAACAATCACTCCGGTCTCATGAATAACATCAAATCACATTTACGCCACTTTGTTGGCTCAGAATATCTGTAAACTCACTGAATGTTCTTCTCCAAGACGACAGGACGAGTGTCTCAAACACTCTACCATGATTGCTAAAGAACAATTATACTTAATTCATACAGTTAATGGAAGCTGGTTCGATTCTGTTACTAGAGGTCTTCAAATATATCAAAAATTCTCAGCAGTTAAACACTAATGCCAAAACATTTTGGAGAGTGTCTGAAGAGGGACATACTAATTATAAATGAAAAGATCTTAATAGATTAGATAGATTTTTAAAAAATTGCACACTCAAGAAAGTTTGCAAACTCATTAAGTTTATGGGAAACATAGTGAGAATCGAACAAATAATTCTGCCAAAGTTTTTACACATTAAAAGTACTTTTGAAAAACATTATTTTAGAATGTGTTATAACTAACAGCTTTACACAATGATCAATTTTATCTCCTATTTCCAACCCAAACCAGCATGTGGACTGTGTTTATAAAAGTCAGGGCATGTCCTCACAATCGTCTTTCAATTAAGCACACAATTTCTTTTGTTTTTTTTCTCAAAATGTGTATTTGCATTCATCATTTGGGTCCTCATCTTACTTCGGCCTCACCCCAAAAGTCCATTGACTTTACTCACTCACTCATTGTCTATACCACATTATACTGTACACAGGATCGCAGGGGCCTGGAGCTATTGCCAGGAGACTTAGGGCACAAGGCAGGGTACACCCTGGATGGGGTGCCAGACCATCACACATTAACGCACTACATGCAATTTGGGAACTCCAATTAGCCTAATCTGCCTGTCTTTGGACTGTGGGAGGAAACCGGAGTACCCGAAGAAAACCCACCAAGCACGGGGAGAACATGCAAACTCCATGCACACATTATTGGTTGCTCTAAATGACACTTTAGCCAACATGATGCAATGAGAATGCAGACCAGTTGTACCGATAAAGTATCAATAGTGCCACCCAGGATAGCCGAATGTAATAAAAATATAGCTTGTCCTCAGAATGTCCCCTTGAATATGGGCGGTAAAGTTTGTTCATATTGGACGTTGCATTGTATTTACAAGATGTAGCTCATTTTATGAATATTAGTACCATATAAGTTCATGGTTCATATCAGGCACAACTCTTTGGTCTATCAACTTTATTTTGATGACATTTTCCCAGAATGGTCTCAAGATTATTCATGCAACTCAGTCTGACTAGAGTCTCGAAAGAAAAAGCGGGTTTTAAAAACTATTTAAAAATTATATAAAACTTTATTAGGCTGAATTGGCAGGACCTAAACTAAATGATTTGTCTCATTTTGAAAAGAAAAATCCTTTCTCTGTCAGTTGGATCATGACTACATCAAAATATTAAGAGAATGCAATAGCACCTCCATCAGGCAAATCATGATAATTTAAGTTGCAAAAAGAGTTGGGGTCATGAATAACAGTCATAGTTCGTCTGTCTTCCTTGCATTAACTTTTAATGCCAAAAAATAATAATAATCCTAGCCAACGCTGCTAAGATCCCTAATCCTGGCAGAGTTCCCTGAGGTCTGAGTAAACCACCAGACCCTATCGTTTGATAGTAAATTTATTGAATTGTGGTCTGATACAAAATTATTTGGTTTAATATAAGAAAAGCTCCATGTTTCTCTCCGCATCTGCACTTCTAAAGGAAATGATCAGGACTCCCTGATGCCTCCTGCTGCGAGTCTGAGCTCATCACCTACTCTGTTCATGTTCAGTACTAATGAATGTAAATGATCAAGTTCATGACACTTTTTATATACAACCGATAACATTTCAGTGCAAAATAAAGTACAAAGCTTTAAAACCTTGCTGTAACATTATGGTAATACACTCTTCTGGATTCCACCTTGAGAACGCAAGGACTAAAGTGAATGATCAAAGAACTGAAAATATAAAGAAAAGAGAGAGAGAGAGAGAGGAATGTGGAGTGTGTAGAAGGATTTATATATACACAATTTATTGCCAAAAGTATCCGCTCTCCTGCCTTCACATGGACCTTGCTTTGTGCACTGGTGCGCAGTCATGTTGGAACTAGTGTAGGGTTGTTTATCAGGATCTGGGCTCGGCCCCTTACCTCCAGTAAAATAAACTCTTAAAGCTTCAGCATACCAAGACATTTTGGACAATTTCATGCTCCCAACTTTGTGGGAACAGTTTAGGGACGGTCCCTTCCTGTTCCAACACCAGTGTACCAGTGCACGAAGCAAGGTCCATAAAGACGTGGATGAGCGAGTTTGGTGTGGAAGAACTTGACCAGCCTGCACAGAGTCCTGACCTCGACCCGATAGAACACCTTTCTGATGAATTAGAGCGGAGACTTCAAGTCCAACATCAGTGTCTGACCTCACAAAAGCGCTTCTGGAAGAATGGTGAAAAATTCCCATAAACACACTCCTAAACCTTGTGGAAAGCCTTCCCAAAAGAGATGAAGCTGTTATATTAAATGGTATGGTATATATTAAACCAAATGGTTTAAGAATTGGATGTTACTCAATTTCATATGCATGTGAAGGCAGACGAGCAAATACTTTTGGCACATCCTTCGAATCCTTCTACGAAGGATGTATAGCTCACACAATGTCCATCGTCATAAACATCCAGTGTCCCTTAATTATGTCCCATAACAGAGTATAGAAACATTAAGGGCTAATGTGCATACAGACATGGACAAAACATACAAGTGTTGTTGTCCTTGGATGAGCTGTGTAATCCAGCCTCATGTTAGCGCAGACCATGACCTCGATCCTGCCCGCTGTTGTGAAATTTTGTTGAGTGTTCTGAAAAGTATGGTATGTAATAAAGCGAATAAATAGAGCTCGGCTAAAATCTCATCCGTCTGCCGAGACTTTGTTCACATTCACACACCAGGGTTCTGCAATTACTGTTGGACAGAAAAGGCTTGTTGGATACACACTGACCAACTCCACTGTGACTCAGTAATGAGTGTATGGAGCTAATTTATTTAGAATACGATTCCTTTACCATACTATTCAGCCATAGTTTAGAGATTAGATCAAGAATTACAGCCGACAGACAGACAGACATTCAGTCAGTCAGACAGACAGTGGAACAGACAGACAGACGGTGGAACAGACAGACAGACAGACAAGCAGACAGTTGAGGACTTGCAGCAGTTCCTTCAGGGGGCAGTGTTTAATTCACCATACTGGTGAAGCGCTGTGTACCATGTTGCACTGTCCATCAGGGAATATCCAACAGAGCATTACTGAGACACACACACACAGACACACACACACACACACAGAGTAGATGTATGTGGACTAACAGTATTTTAAACTAATACTACAATGCGTAGTATGTTTAACAGGTGTGTGTGTGTGTGAGTGTGTGTCTACCCACAGAGGAACTGAACAAACCCGCTTTGAGGCGCGCGAGTCCCAGACTGCCCCTGTTTCCATAGTAACACAGAGAGAAACAGAGAGATGAAACACAATTAGCGAACACCAAACACACAAATTAGCGCCATTACAAAGTCCATTTATCTTCCTAGACCACTGGCACCGCTCTGATGAGAGCCGCAACACACAGACGAGTCACTCAGAATGGAGACGATCGCTAACGTGCTAACAAGAAGTGCCGAGGTCAAATGTCACGGGCGAGAGATGACTCAAATCGTATTTCCTGAGGAAAAGTATAAAATCTCTGTATATAATCATCACTTGCCTCGTGCATTGTGACCGGCTGCACGGCAAGAGAAAGAGGTAATTGGAAACGTAAAAGTAACAAATGACCAGGACAAATGAGTTGAAAAGAAAAGTTTTGAAGGGTTGAATTCTTCTATTGGTAAACTAGTATTATCTTACTGTTGTTGGCTTTGGGAATGTGCAGTCCTAAAATTGGATTTGTGGAGACTCTGAAGCAACACTGCAGATTGATCCACAGATGTGATAACCTGGTCATTCAGTCCATTCAGGTGGTCAGCTGACTTGATTTTATTGCCGCGTAACATCCCAGAGTCTAGACGTAAGCAACCGAAGCAACCCCAGATCATAACACTTTCTCCAGAGACTTCCGGTTCCTGATCTCTCGTCCTCTTCCAGTGATATTCTTCTGCTCTTGAAGTGTTCGATTCACTCAAAACACCTCAGACAAATCCTCGCAGCCTCACGGTACTCCTGCAGAGTCATGTCTCTGTGGCAGATTTGCCAAATTCCGCTCTTTTTTCTACATGATGAAATAGCATATGACCATCAGTTGAACAGTTCGCAATGTACAGTACACAGGACGATGTCTTTTGGCAGACTGACTTATGAAGGTCGGTGCTAGTGGAGGTGTTAATGGAAGTTCAAGTGTCCAGTCCAGACACGGTGTTGATTTTTGCAATGCTGTACCTGACTGCTTTTGGATTAGGCCCATATGATGTATATACATCCCCAGGACAACATCCTGGATCAGTTAGTCTGCACTGGAGATTGGTCTCGGTCTTCTTGTCTTTCTTGAATTTATTGTTATGTCTAGTCCTAACCCAGTTTCCTGGTTTCATTCCAATTCTTTTGTTTTCCTGTGCTTTATCATGTTTAATACAATACAATGCTTTCATTCCACTCATTCCATTTAGATTTAGGCATTAGGCAGACGCCCTTATCCAAAGCGGCTTACATTTTTATCTCATTATACATCTGAGCAGTTGAGGGTTAAGGGCCTTGTTTAAAGGCCCAACAGGGGCAACTTGGTAGTCGTGGGACTTGAACCTGGTACCTCCTCAACCATTGTTCAATGCCTTAACCACTGAGCTACTCCTGACTAATTTCTAACTCAACAACTTTTAAACAAGACATAAAATAAATTACCTGAATTTGGTGGTGAGCAGCTGAGGTGACCCTCGGGTGATACCTTTGATAACAAGATGCACAGGGGTCAAATGTCACGGGGGAGAAACACCACTTATGTCCATGTTCTCGATCATGTAACTCAATGTTCATAGTCCACTGCAGTACAGTATATCATCACACACACACACACACACACACACACACACACACACACACACAGACAGACAGACACACCTATACTGTAGCACTGTATCAGCAAAAGAGGCAGTAACATTTATTTAGTTGCCGTGAGTCAATATTACCTCATCAGGAACGTCGCCAACATAAACCTCTAATAAAATCAGAGAGAATCTTTATCCGGAAACACATCTCACACCCACTGAGCTGGTCACTCACTCATACACACTCACACACTTTTTACCATTTGTAGCCAGATCGGTTCTTGAGAACAATGAGAGCCTGAGAACACAGTGTTACATTATTCTAGTAATACATCATACTGTACACAACACACTGATGAGCCATAACATTAATCCCACTGAGTCGGATAAATAATGTATGACGTGAACAGTTAGTCCTCAAACTTGATGTGATGGAAGCAGGAAAAATGGGAAAGTGTAAAGATCTGAATTGACTTTAACAAGAGCCATTGCTTTAATACAGGAGAGAAAGTAGCCTGAAGCACAATGTGTGTGTGTGTGTGTGTGTGTGTGTGTGTGTGTGTGTGTGTTTTCTTCACATATCCCAGTGCAGATTTCACTCTTTTATCTCCCAACTGTACAAAAACGGGATGATTTCCATATTATTAAAACCTGGAGTCTGGTGGGTTTTCTCCGCGCCCTCAATGTGGGATTATTCAAATCATTCCTTAAATAATTCAGACGTCTTAAGTCTCAAGTGTACAGCTTCCTGATAACCGAGGAGTGTTTAATGAGTATTATACGGGTTATTATAAAACATCTGAAAGCCTGGGCTATTAGGTGAGGAATAAAACCCTTAAGCGAACTCAAGCAGAGATGCTGTTGGTGATGATTTTCCTGTAACAACACATCCTGATGTGATAACTTTTTTATCACATTATACGAAGGTGAGTCAAAAATGATCCGCACTATGGTTATATTAAACTTTCCATTGCCTGTACTCAGTGCTTTCCGTTCAAGGCTCCTGTGTCTCCAGTCGCTGCTGTGCAGGTGTGAACGTGATACATCAGTTCATTTCTAGCAAAAATGGATGCTCCAGTTGTGCTTTGTCTGAAAGAAGAGCAGTGTACAGTGGTTGGTTTTTTTGTACCTGATCCTGGTGCTGAACCAACTCATAGGAGAACATAAACAGAAAAGTGTTTTCTGGGATTCTCACGCGCTAGTATTGGAACATTATAAGGAGAAAGGTTCAAGAATAAACAGCGCTCGTTACAGCGAGACGCTTATTAAAGAGCTGAAGCCTGAACTTCGGATTAAACGCAGAGGACTGATATCCGAGGGCGTCGTGATCTCACATGAAGATGCACGTCCGCACACTTGTGTCGACACTCTACAAAAACTTAGTTTTGAGGTGTTAAAGCATTTTTTAATGAGGGAACACGAAAGCTTGTTGACGGATGGACAAAGTGGATTAAAAAGCAAGGAGATTATGTCGGAGAAAATGATGCATTTGTCTCTTTTCTTTAAAATAAATTCCAGAGTGCGGATAATTTTTGACTAACCCTCGTAGTTAAATTTGAACTAATAGCATTGAGTTAATGCCTACAGAACACACCAGTTATTGATCTCACTTGTGTTTTAACAGTTATAACAGCTATCGCCGTGCTTGGTGATGTTTCCTCCTACACTGTGTGTGTAGTGTATGATTATGTGTGTGTTTGTGCCCTGTGTTGGGTCGATAGGTCCTGGTCCATCATGACCCTACACAGGATGAGTAGTATAGACAATACATGGATAGATGGACGGATTTGAGCCCTTGCACCTTTAACAGCAATATCGTGTCAAAGTATCATATTTACGCGACTGTAGGTCCTAATTAAACTCATTAGCTTCAGGAAACAGACGCGACGTGATGCATTAGATCAGTTTCTCGAAGCCGGTCACGTTGCCCGAGAGTCCCATGGGCTCCTGTCTCCTCTTCATCTACATTCACACCCTCGTCCCTCCTGCAGCAGATTAGACACACACACACACACACACACACACACACACACACACACACCCTTCATATAAAAGCACACATCAATTAAGGTCTCTTGTCGGTCACTGACCCTGTGATTAGTGGCACAAACAGGAGCTGGTGAACAGCATCTCACCCTGGATCTCTCTCACAACCCGAGGCGGAGACAGTCTCCTCACACCGACTCAAACAAGGCGCTAAGATGAAGGTGTTTTCCACCATCATCTATAATCACTCATCTTATTGTCGATTTCTTGTTAAAAAAAATAAATAAATAAACTAGATTTTTTTTTCAAGGGCTTTTCCTGCTTCATTTTCTATGTTGATGTTATATTTCCTCAAATATCAAGTTCAAGTTTTAGGGACATGTTTTTACAGTTGCTTTTTTTCTGCAGAAAGCAGAAAGAGTCGAATAATGCAGTGTGAATGGTTCTAACGAAGCTGGTTCAGATGTAAACACAAGGTATGCAGTGACTATTCACTTTTGTATTAATTTTAAGATGACATACTGTAAGTGGACTTGACTAAAGAAAACGCAGTACAGAAAGGATTTATTGTTTTGTTTTGAAATGAAAAACAAAATGAAACAAGAAACGCACATCGCTGTTATATTAAATTACATGAATTTGATTTATGTGATAAATGAGTTTATTATAGTAAATTATGGGGTACTCTGAGGTTACAGTGTAAAGACTTACTTTGACATTACACTGCATCTTTTCCTACAACTATTGAAACACACTGCATTATGTTACACACACTACATGGACCGACATACAAATATCAAACTTCAACTTTATCACCTCAGTACAGACCTGCATCGCTGGATGAAAGCAGAAATATCATGTTACATACATGGTTTACAATGATCTAATTTCATTAATTTGTAGGGATATTTACATTAAGAGAACAACTTAAATGTACTTCAATTTAAGAATCTAAACGCCTAAGCATTTTGCCTCAGGAATGACATCCGGTGTGGATCGGACATTATAAACAGCAATCCTACTTGAAAATCACTTTGAATGATAAATGAACATGTTTTCAACTGATCATTTTATTGAAATGTAACAATTAATACATATTATTATAAAATATTATAGTACAAATGTCTAGAAATGTAAAAAATAAATAAATAAATAAAAAACATCTAGTAAAAGTCCTGTCTTTCATGCTGTAGGATTGTAACCAATCACTGATGAGATTCCTTGTAGAGAAACTCTTGTAGCCAATCACAATCCAGGAGGCGGGATTTCCTTACCACACATACATTTGCTAACAGTTTTGCAATTAAAAATGTGCATGTCCTTATTTAGCATTCTTCTTACACTGACCCAGATATTTCCTCACCCATCTAACATTTTGTTTCCTCTGTGTACGTCTTTTGTCCTCTTATTTTTCTCAAGGCTGGGGTGACATGAAAAATTAAGCTACTGTAAGTACGTTGCTGGGAAGTTGTTGGAAAAATTGTACTCTTAAAATCGTATTTGTCTGAGTAAAAACTTCCTTATTGCCAGGGTGCTAATTAATATGCGTGACATCACACCAGGGGATCCCCATGTCCTCTGGTGACAAATCAGCAACCTGAGAATGCAGTCAGAGCAAATCACTCATTTAGATTTAGGGTATGAAGTGGGGTACAACCTGGACAGGCTGCTAATCCATCACAGGGCACACACACACTCACATGCGTATTGACACACTACAGGCAATTTGGGAATGCCAGTTAGCCTAATCAGCATGTCTTTAGACCGTGGGAGGAAACTGGAGTACCTGGAGGAAACCCACCAAGACGATGAGTGAGTGAGATGACACTAAAATTTTCTAATTATTATGGATGCAATTTCTTTGCAGCTAACGTTTGCCCTGGACATCACCAAGTCCTGAGTTTCCTGACTTAACCTGCTCTGCCACTCCTTTACTGCAGGGTGTGTACTTCAGTGTAACGGGATCTTACTGAATGAATCTGAACATCTAAAAGCCACTTTTAAAGCCAGTGCTGGTTCTCATTAACGTGATCTCGGCTATAAATCGAACAGAATTAAAGTAGAGGAGTTGGGAGTTGGGACCTGGACTACTGGCCACACAAATGGAAAAATTTGTAATCTATAAAGAGTGAGGGTGGAGCAGTGGGCAGAGGAGGTCTGGATCACTGGGAGCTCAGGAGCAGCATGTGTAGCTCCAAACCATCACCAAGCAGAATCCAGCTGCAGGTGGAACCTTTTGAAGAAGGAACAGGGAGTTGAGATTGAATCGAAGACCTCATATTCAATTCAAAGTGTCGTATAAAGTCAGATAGAGCCCGAGACAAGGCATTGCTCCAACACCCTCCCAATCATCCGTTGACGTAACATAGTATTCCAGAAGATTCAACTCTTGCTGTGTATCAGACGATGAACATGAAAGACACACATGGCTCATTTATTCTTGCTTCATCTTTCACAAAGTTTTCCCAAAATAAATAAATAAATACATCCAAAAAACTGTACCTTTGTATAAGGTACAGTATTAGATATATGTTCTTGACAGAAAACAACAATAACAAATAAATATACAGTGGAGGTAGACGGAGGGAGGAAGAGAGATGCCTACACTTTCCAATCACAAGATCCAGCTTGTGGCCAAAACACTGCAGGCTGGGTTCTGTAGCTTTTATAACATTTGATTCATTCTCAGTGGAAATGCACATCCGGCCCTTTTCTTTCGGAAATCTAGACAGACAAACAGTCCATGGGCAATATTCAGTCCTGTGTGGAGACAAAAAGGAACCTGTTTGCAGGCGATGACTCTAACCGAGTCATTATTTATAAAGTGCACAATGAGACTCGGGTATGATCCTGCCCTCTTGGCTGAGCGCACATCGGGTTGTGATGTGATAGTTCACATTTTTCAGCTCTGCTTCAGCTGTTTCCTTCCACCTTCCATGTAAAGTTCTGTGAGGACAACGAAGCTGAGGTATGTGAGAGGTATTATTGCCTTGGGTTACTTCTGTTTGCTGAGTACGAGTGTCAGACATTGAGGATGGAATGAATAAATAAAATCAGTTACACAACAGTTTCTGACTCAGACTGTTTAAACCCTGAGTCAGAAGTGCTGCGTAATGTATATCCTAAATCCAAGCCTTTTCAGTCCACTAGTTGTTTACTGTATGTTCTGCTCATCAAGGGGACAAAGATAGACAGGCCAGAAGTGTCAAGAAATGTCCCATTTGGAGTTCCACATATGGCTTGTCACGAACTGCAAACAGGATTTTTTTTATGGCTTTCTTCTTGTCACTCTTCCATAAAGGTCAGATTTGTGAAGAACAAGACTAAACGTTGTCCTGTGGACAGATTCACCCACCTGAGATCTGGATCTCTGCAGCTCCTCCAGTGTTACCCCAGGCCTCTTGGATGATTCTCTGATTAATGCTCTCTTTGCCCGGCCTGTCAGTTTAGACCCGAGAAGCTTACTTTAAGCTTCTCCTCAACTTTATCCCTTTATCTGTCTCGTGTGTTTCCTTGGGCTTCATGATGCTGTTTGCTCACTAATGTTCTCTAACAAACCTCTGAGGACTTCACAGAACAGCTGTATTCATACTGAGATTAAATTACACACAGCTGGACTCTATTTACTAGTTAGGTGACTTCTGAAGCCTATTAATTCCACCGGATTTTAGTTAAGGCTGTCAGAGTAAAGGGGGGTAAATACAAATGCACAACACACTTTCCAGATTTTAATTTGTAAACAAATTTTTAAACCATTTATCATTTTCATTCCACACAGGACATCTGGCACCAAGAAGATAATCAGTCAATGTATCAGCTTTCTCCCCAGCTCAACACAAGCGCACTCTCTATCTATCCTGTGATAGCCTCATAACAGAGATGATTTGCTATATTTTAATCCAAACAGAATAATATTAAACACTGTGTGAAAACAGTCCCACACTTACCATGACTCTGCCACTGAACCGCTGTTCCTATGGCTCTCCAGTTTCCTCTCCTGTCTTGTAAACTGCTTTAGAGAAGTGCGACTGTACAGTATAACATATTCCGCTCCCATACAGAGAACCAAAAGACTCACATTTCTCAATTAATAGTTCATTCCCATTTTCCACTGCTTAGGTGGATAAATACTGGAGTAAACGCTTACATTCAGGATCAGACTCAAAGTGATTGAATTGGTACAACCGAGTACAGGAGTGATCGGGATTATTCAACGCCTCTACTAGAGTGATTGTCAACTAATGAGAGTAATTAGAATTGGCCAAAGCCTTTAGAAATGTGATTAGGTCTGGTGGTTAAACTTGCTTTGGAATTAATTGGGATCGGACAAACTTGCTTCAGAATTAATTGGGATCGGACAAACTCCTTCGGAATTGATTGGGATCGGATAAACTTGCTTCAGAATTGATTGGGATTGGTCAAACTTGGTTTGGGTTTGATTGGGATCAATTAAACCTTACGCAGAAGTGATCAGGTCTTGATTAAGGTATTGAAGCGGGTCCAGGACCTTTTCAAAAGCATTGTGTGTCACCTGTTGTGTGGAGTGAGTAAAAAAAAACTTTTTTTTGCACTATATTTTGCCAATTATGCAATCTGAAACAAATCTTATTTCTTAAAACATCTTTTAACTGCCTTTCAGGAAAAAAAAACAAAACAACAACACTAACTCGTAATCAAAGCAGGTTCATACAATCTATGCTAAGCACCCAGGGAACAATCCATTCCTTGTATAAAACACAGCCTGTACAGTTATGGAAGGTTAAATAAAGTTTATTGTGGTGATTGAAGCTCCATATAAGAGGCGTAGTTCCTGAGTGGTGATATACATGGAGAATACGAACAAAACAAACCAGAAAGTATTTAATGTTTCCTAATTAAAAAGAAAAAGTCTGGTTTCTTTGGCAGAAAGTATTTAATGGATTCTAACTTATTCAAGGTCACTACTCAAGCTTCACATTACCAGTGATGAATAGTGGTCTTTTTTCTTTCTTTATTGAAATATCTCAAACCAGATTTAGTGCAACATTTAACATTTACCACAGACATCATGAACACTGAGATTCAGCCCTGTGACGATGTCTCAACTTCAATCAAAATCATGAAACTACACAATGAGACGCTTGCTGGAAGAAAACTGCGGTTAAAATTCCGATTCTTTAGCTTTAATATGAAAAGTCTGAGAGTAAAATGGGGGACATAATGAAGGAAGGCACGAGTGGTGAAGTGTAAAGGGGTTTGTTGCTGTCACTCTTGCAGTTTGAACTGGAAGGACTGCGTGCTCCACTGGGTGACGTCACAGTTCAGCATGGTGCGCTCGGTGAAGCTGACGTTGTCCTCGCTGTCGATCAGGATGACGGTGTTCGTCCTGAAACAGGGAAGTGGGAAGAGAATGCAAAAGAAATTTTAATAAACAAACGGATGTGAACGTTTATGGAAGGAGACTCGGCGGTGTGCACCAGAGCCTGGGAATCTTTGAGATGAGTACAATATTCGCCAACCTGGTGCCGTAACCTGGGGCGCGCACACACACAGCAGAGAGAGCATTAACCCATTCCTTAGGGGCGCCTTCACCTTGACTCTCCTGTATGGGGTCAGGTGCGTTTCTGAGCAACAAAAAAACAAACTGGAATTAATATGTAATTTGATCTGTAATGAATTGATTTGTGTGTGTGTGCATGTATTTGTACCGGAGTTCAATGACTCGACGAACTTAGTACTGTACTGTACATCTATATGTCTATCTGCTCACAACTTCCTAACATGCGACACCTTCAACATCTCGCAGCTGCAGATAATAAATAAGAGATAAGGATATGATAAATAAACGACCCTAGTGATGGTCCTGGGTGTTATTTCTAGCAGGGATCACTGCACCTGAATATGACTGTAGCGTGAGGCTCATTATCCGAGAGGGAGAGAGATGTAACTGAAGCAGCAGGGATGCAGGCCTGTATTTGTTCAGAATAATGAGAACAACAATCACTCCGGTCTCATGAATAACATCAAATCACATTTACGCCGCTTTGTTGCCTCGCAATATCAGTAAACTTACTGAATGTTCTTTTCCAAGACGACAGGACGAGTGTCTCAAGCAAACACTCGAAAGATCTAAAGGTCTTTAAAGATCTTTCAAACACATTAATACAAGGAAAAGCACGGCGTTTCTCTCTGCATCTGCATCTCCGCAGGCATTGACTCCCTCCCCGAGGCTTCCTGGTGTGAATGCAAACTGTTAACTAAAACCCAGAACAGCTTTGATTAGCTCGTCAGCCACCCTGTTCATGCTCAGTATTAATGAAGGTCTCGACTTCCTGACACTGATAGTCACACACCTGATAGGGTTCGGGTTCACAAAGAGTGTGACGGGCCACAGTGAAAACGCTTGTGCCACCTCTAAGACATCGGTTTCGCAGACACACACAAACACTCTCCACCTCATCATCATTCCATCTGACATTTTTTTCCTCCTTCCAGTCCAGTCTTCGGCCGGCTAAACATGTTTGTGCACTCCTGCGGCTCACAACTGTCAGTGTTTATTAAGTGGTAATGAGGTGTAGACAGAAAGCGATGTATTGGGGTGTGTGTGTGTGTGTGTGCATCAGAAAGCTAGTGAAATTTGCACATTTGCGATGATCAGACAGATGAGCTGCTGCCTGAACGAGGAGTTCATTAATCAACTCTCTCATATTGTGGAGCATAAAACCCTCGAACCGCTGCTTTAAAGATCTGCTGAAATATCTCTCTCTATTACACTCTCCTGGATTTATTTTGCCTCGAGAACCCAAACATTAAAGTGAACCATGAGAGGAATGAAAATCTGAGTTTGTGTGTGTGTGTGTGTGTGTGTGTGAGAGTGTGTGTGAGTGTGTGAGAGAGAGAGAGAGAGAGAGAGAGAGTGAGATGATAAGTTTAAAATGATGAACTGGAATGTGAGGGTCAGACAGGCAGAGAGACAGACAGAGAGACAGACAGTGAGACAGACATAGAAACAGACAGTCGGATAGTGAGACAGGCAGAGAGACAGGTAGTCAGTCAGTCAGACAGTGAAACTGTGCGACAGTGAGTCAGTCAGAGGACAGAGAAACAGTCAGAAGGACAGTGAGTCAGTTAGGGAGACAGGCAGACAGTGAGGCAGGCAGAGACAGTGAGACAGACAGTGAGACAGAGTCAGTCAGTCAGTCAGTCAGACAGTGAGACAGAGTCAGTCAGTCAGACAGTGAGACAGACAGTCAGTCAGACAGTGAGACAGACAGTCAGTCAGACAGTGAGACAGACAGTG
>JAQMYL010000014.1:4558290-4570915 GCA_030014365.1 Clarias pachynema | reverse complement strand
TTTCTGTAAATTTAAATCATGTTTTTATTAAGTACTCGGTATCGGCGAGTACTGAAATGCAAGTACTCGTACTCGTACTCGTTTTCCAAACAAGTGGTATCGGTGCATCCCTATCAGGAACATTATCGACAGGTCGAGAGAAGAAAAAACATGACACTGTGTATAGAAAGAAGATAGAGCGTTGTCGAGCTCTGAGTTTAAGACTAGTTCAAGTGAAGTGCTCAGCGTTGGGTTTAACCCCGGATAGTTGCCCCAGTCGTCCGTACTCATGTCCTGATTGATGTCTTCCTTCAGGGGCTCTTTATTAAACCATTGTCTCTTCTCCTTTATGTCTGGTTGAAACGTCCACCAAACTGCGATCTGTCACCTCGCTCTCACTTACAGGATGCTTAGGGTCGTCCGGTAACGAAACCGCACACACACGCACACACGCACACACACACACACACACACACACACACACACACACACATACTTTCTGAATGAAGCTCTGCGTGGAAATGAGGCAGCAGATTCTCCTGTTTCCTCTCAGTCGTTTCCTCTGATCTCTCATCGCATCAGCACACACACTCACACATACGTTCAATAAAAAAATGAGAAGAGGAGGAATGCTTAAAAACAGCCAGGGGGCGGAGTCAGAACTGGTTCAGGTTCTCTGAGTGGGTGGAGTCAGAACAGTAGTAATACAGGTGATGTGTAGATGAGTGTGATGTATAGAGTGTCATGGATTAGGGTTCTAGGTCGGATCAGGTCCTGCTCAGTCCGCTGGACTTTTGGTTTTGTCCATATAAGGAAATGGTTTCGAGCTGATCCGCACCCTGGAGTCATGACCCGCACCAGCATCTCCATCGTCTGGTTCTGCTTTGCCGGAGGAACTCTGCGTCCTTCCTGAAGTTCTTCGGTGGGAACCGGGAGCCAGACACCGCAACGAGTTCCCGGTTTCTGTCTTGGTATTTATTTATTTTTTTTAAGTATTTGTGAAAGTTAATGAGGGATCGTTACGGTCATTAGGGACGGGCTGTCTCCTGCAGACTCTCTCTCCAATTAGGCTCGTCTCTTTCTCTCTGGCGTTAAAGTTGATCAGCGAGGAGCGACTCTGCCGCGGAGGAGAATCAGCCGCTCTTACACGCGCGGCGCATTAACCGTGTGTGTGAATAAGCGTGTATCTACACTCTGCATAGTTATTCGTCTCACATCGACCTTGCCACCCTGACTGTGCACTCCGTCACCTCTTTATCGCTCTCTCTCTCTCTCTCTCTCTCTCTCTCTCTCACACAGATAAATGCCTCTCCATTACCAGAGAGAGTGCTATCCATCAAACTCCAGCCCTGACAGCATTTCCTACAATAGCTCCATTACGCTTATTATTGGACATAAATCTGCGAGGCGCCCCGTTTTCCAAGCGTCACACGTTTATTTATTTTGCAGATTACAGCGCGCTCGGAGAGGTGAGGGAATATTTAGGGCCGAGCGCTTATCAGCCGAGCTCGTAGCCCCGCATCGGGTTTAGAGTCTGAGATCCATCACACGGCGATCCTCGCGGCAAACTCGCCATATTTATTCCCCCCGTATTTATTATTATTTATTAAACCACATTTCAGCCATGAAGTGTCCTGATGGTGCGTCCTCATCCTCACTCCACACGCAGGTCAATAAAGGTGATTAAACGCCGTCGCGCTCCTGGAGAGAGAGCTAGCTTTCTGTAACGCTTAGCCGTCTTAAGTTGTGTCGAATATTTAGGGAGTTAAAAGACAATAAAAGAGCTCATTAGAATCATGTAGAGATTTAACATAATCAGCAATAAAACAACACAAGAGATATACAGATATACTGTAACAGCATGACAAACATAAAATAGAATGAATGGAACAACAAATAAATAATAGACAAACTGGAAAATGGAAAAATGTATAAAAGATAAAGGACAAAATAAAAATTACATGAATAATTTAAATATAGTGTTTAAAGAGAAAGTGAACAGAAATGAGAAAATAAATAAATAAATATTTTTGGGTAAAGAAAACAAGAATGATCTGAACTTTAAAAAAAGAAAAGAAAGAAAAGAACAATACAAATAGATTTTAAGAAGAAAAAAAAAATCAGGAATTGAAAGTAAATAAAAATATAAGGAATATAAAAATTGTTTGTAAATGTGAACAAGAACGAGAGTAAGTACAACTAGAATAATATTTTTAAAAAATTAACAAAATAAAAATGAGAGTGCAGCTGGAATGTGAGAAAAGCAAAGCAAAAATATATACAGTAATAAGGAATATAACAATTTGGACAAATGGAGTAAATCTAATATAAAGTTTACTAGAGAAAAAAAACAAGGAGAGAAAACATTAATTAATATAAATGTTTAAAAGGAAAAAAAAAAGACAAGAACAAAGAAATAGTCTCACTTTTTAATAAAAAAAGTTTTTGTAACTTGTAAAAGATAAAAAAAAAAAAAAAAGAATATACTTTAATTAACCATCTGATCACAGTTAGTTAATTATTCTTTTATTTTCGATTAATTAAAATCAGAGCTCTCCTTCAGCACATCGGTGTTCGTGGACTTCCGTGTGGACGTTTTGTTGAAGACGTATGGAAGAGGACAGCGTGTGGCGTCCGAGTCAGGGCTTTAAACAAGCATTGTGTTTATGAAGGTAAAGCAGACACACATCAGTGCTGTGGTACAGCTGACACGCGGCCCGCAGATCTGACCTGAACACGATTGTGTGGTCCGGCGTAAAATCTGTACTCAGAAACAGACAGAGCGAAAGGGAAAGGAATGAAAATAAATTTAAAAAAAGAGAGAGATGCTGCTTGGCTGAGACCCGGAGCAGTCAAAGTGTGTCTCGGTAATCCCGGGCGCTCGCGGCGAACACGTCCTCCGAGTCAAATGCGGCAAGGTGAGAAACACTCCCCAATCACTACACACACACACACACACACACACACACACACACACACACACACACACACTCTGGAGTGAAGGATGCTGAAAAGGGAACAATTTACCGCAGGAACAAAGAGACACGCACCGTCACATCTCTGTCTCAACGCCTCAAAGCAAACACGCCTCAGAGGGAGTTGACATTAACAGGGCCGAATGAGTTTCCCGTCTCGCCGTCATGCTCACGTCTACAGTTTTATATTCTGATTGAACTCCTCAGCTCTTAACGAAAAGAAGCTCCGGCCTGGAATCCGGTGCTCTCCTGATCTGTTCAGTCTTAATGGCACGAGGAGAAAGTCGTGGTGTCGAAGTTTGAAAGGTTCGAATGCACACGAGTTCTTCATGAGTTCTTCACACGCGCTCTTTGAGGAACCTTGAAGTGTTTGTGTGTACATGTGACAGCTACTGTCTAAGAGCTAAGAGCTGGCACTTCAAAGCAAAAAGCAGAAGGAGGAAAAGAAAAGCATGGTAAACAATGTCCCCTCTCTCTGTCTCTCTCTTTCTGAGTTTTAAGGCTTATCAGCGTTTGGCTCTGTACTTTTCCTTTAAGTTTGCTCAGCCTCGTCTCGCACTTCTCATTCTCCCGGCTTTACTTCCTCTTTAATGTTCTTTAAAAAGAAACCGCTTTGAATCCTAAATCCGGGCTGAGATCCTAAGGGTGTGTATGTGTATATGTGTGTGTTTGCATGTTTTTTAGTTTACAGGCTAAATTTGACTGGTTTTATTTCCTTCCCCTGGTGTCTCTCGGTACGTTTGGAGTGTGTGTGTGTGTGTGTGTCTGCACTGTTTTGATCAAAGCAAAAATCTCAGAAAAAAAAAAGAAAACACTGACTTCTGTTATCATCTATCAAGGCACGATAATCAGCATGATGTTACATCGTTTTATTTGGAGTTGCCCACAATGCATTTCGCCCCGGCGCGTGCCGAAGCTGTAACAGTAAGTAATACACAGTGCTACTTTTACACAGCTGAAGCATGGTGTTGGGTGCATCGTACCTTTCACCAAGCGGATTTCTTTCCCGTCATTATAGATTTTCACCGCCATTTCCGAAGTTCATGCACTTTCCTTAATCGCACGGTTCGTTTTAAGAGTCGTTGATGCGGCCACTTCTCAACTAAACCACCCCCGCGTTCCCGACACTCTCCTGTGCGCATGTTTAATTTCATCTTCTGGAGGGTTTTTTGGAAAATCTGTTGACCCCTTAAGTGCTCCCGAGTGCTCGAAACAGAGTGTGCTAAATTATGGAAAATCTCCCAGAGTGCCTTTCAGCGGTAAGAGCCGTGACCTACGGCGCAGCACGTTTAATCTCTCCTCGTACAAAGTGTAGTAACGTCTTTTAATATGTACGATTTTGCCTGCTCTCTGTGTGTGTGTGTGTGTGTGTGTGTGTGTGTGTGTGTGTGTGTGTGTGTGTGTGTGTGGAAGTGGCAGCTGTGACACGACTGGATTCGGTGTTTCAGCCCCTCTGTGCCTTCCACTGATCTCGGATCAGATCTGCACTCAGGATGATCAGTGAGTAAACCCTAAAGCTGTCCCCTGATCAGCGTGATGGTGTCGGACACAGATGGAGGCTCAGGTGGACACTGGTGGGGATTGATTTAGCCTCCCTCAGAGGGGAGATGAAGGGGGTAATCAGCACGAACAGGGGACCGGGCAGGGTAATGAAACGGGACCGCTCTCTAATTGGTTTGCATCTCTAACGCCAGTTTTCTGTCTCGCTCCCTCCCCCCTCCCCCCTCCCCCCCCACCTCTGACGCCTGTCTGGTTTGCAGCTGACCCCCCGCGCTAACCTCGCGCTTCGTGACTTAATGATCCCCTTTTTCCCGCCAGGACGTCGCATCGATTTTGTCCTGTGCGCCATTTTTCACACACAGCTTGTTTTTTTTGAGTCGAACCGCCATTCTGCTGAGCTGAAGCGTAACTGAGAGACGCCGATTATTTCCTCTTGATGTCAAATACAGATGGTGGATGACTCGAGGCGTACGCAAATCGACCTGCTCGACTCAGCTCTCTGAACGGATGAAATGGCCACTAGTCAGTGTTTTTTGTCCAGCCAGCTTGTTTGGGAGACTCCCAAGGCTGTCATGAGGACCCTGAGGGATTTAATCTGTGTCTCGTGTTCTGCATTTCACGTCTCGGTGCAACTTTTTATCCTTCTATTTTTAGCCCAGTAATAAATGGAGAAGAGAACAGAAGAGAATTCCGGTTGGATATTTTGATGTCCGCTCTTCTTGGCGGAATTGGAGGCGTTTCAATAAATTTAATCGGCTTTTGGGGCAGACCTGACAAACTTTCAATAGTGTCAAGGCTCCATCTACCTCCCAAAGCATGATGCTACCATCACCATGCTTAACAGCTGCTGTAGTGTTCTTGGTTTTGAAAACCTAATAGTTATTTCTCTTTGTCCATTTGGTCAACACACTTTTGAACTAGAAGGTGCTGGTTTTGGAGCAGGGGCATCTTTCTTGGACGAGAGCATTTCAGTCCATGGTGAAGTAAAACTTGCTTGAGTGTCGACTGTGACACTGGTGTTCCAGCAGCTTTTGGGTCATGGCAGGCCTTTGCCTTGTTGGTTCCCATGATGTTCCTGATCATCTGCATCTGAATTTTCTTTTAAAACATTGGCAAAGTGGTGTCTCTTCCCAGTATGTTTTTATGTACATATTGCCATGATCTTGCTGTTCATGATGCATGTATGTCACTTTGTGGCTGAGTAGTTCCTATTTGTCCTCTAGTTTTGAGATGGTGGCGAGATGGGATCGTTTCCGAGAACGCTTGACCCCAAAGTCTGGTCCATTTTCATTCTGAACCGTACCGGAGTCTGCTGGAAAAGGTGGTCTACAACGAGCACGGATCAACTCGAATATGGAAACCAAGCGTTGCTAAAAATGGAAGTGGACGCAGGCTTCATCAGTGCCCACTGTCTCCTCCAAAATCATAACATGAAAGCGCCTTCAGAGACCCTCTGTAGTCGACACCATTTGTAGTTAAGGTTACATATGAGCTTCTCACCAAATGTAGGTTAGATCTAAAGTGGTAAAGAAGTCTCGACTAACTGTCAGCCGAGTTTCCTGCCCCAGCCGCCCCGGTGGCCTGGATTTCATCAGTCACCACTCGTAAAGCCTGTTGCTCTATTTTAAGCCTTGTCCAGACTCCAGAAATGATAAGCGTAGTGGGTGTTTATGATGTATATATCTCGTCCCTCTGCTTTTTCTCCCCTCATGCAGTGTGTAGAGTAATAAAGGGTGAAATATCTAACGTTAAAGTTCTGCTCGCCAACATTACTTATGGAAGAACAGTTTATTAGAATTATTACAGCCTATTAGAAAGTCATGATCGATATGAACTGTAGGGAATAATTTATATGTGAGCATAATTTACTTTTTTTCTGTCAGGGAGAAAATAAACGTAAACAAGTGTGTTATTGAGTTTGTAAGGATATGATGTTACTTTAATAACCAGATCACATTTGTCACTTTGATGTGCACTGAACGTTTCTGTTTTGTTCGACTCTTTCCCTGCATACGTTCCTCTCACAACGTACCATATGTGCCATATGTGTGTGTATGTGTTAACCGGGTAATGGGAAATTGTCTTGGAGTAATAGAGAAATCTGTTCTTCTTCTCCCCGTGGGAAAGAGTAAACAGCGGGGAATAGGCGGATTCCTCGGAGCAGCACGGTGCCGCATTCGCTCTCCGCGTGAGCCGTGTCCTGAGCGCCGATCCAGATAAATAAATGATCAAAGCCTGGAGACACTGTGCTGCTTCAAAGGGAATACATCCATGATGAGGATTGTGTGTGTGTGTGTGTGTGTGTGTGTGTGTGTGTGTGTGTGTGTGTGTGTGTGTGTGTGTGTGTGTGTAGAGGCACAGTTCTCACCGTGTGCAGGTGTGCATGGTTCCTATCCACTGTCCTCCTCCACCTGTTCCCCTCTGTCCAACGTTTACTTCCTCTCTGCTCTCCACTAAACATCCATGTGAAAGACCTCGACCCAGGTTTCAGAGCTCGATATTGATCCCATACACAGTTTTATTTTCCTCCAAAAGGTGAATTCTGTCTTTCTAACATTTCTCCTGTCTTTCGCTTTCTCTCCTCTAGCCAGTGGGACATCTCTCCTCTGTGTCAGTCTGTAGCGGAGGATGTCCTTTCTCTAACTTGTTCTGCTCCACTAACCTCTAGGTGTGTATGAAAATGCTGTTTTCAGTTCATTATTAGTATTGGTCACGTCCATCGTGGTGTATTCTCTACGTGCTTGGCCATTTTGCATCTTTATATGACACCGCGAGTGTTTGTGCTGCCATGTTTGTGGTGCATCATGTCCTGACTGTTTATTTATTTATTTATTGTTTATTGTTTTTAAATCTGGCTTTACCCGACCTCGTTCTGTAACCAGTGCACAGTCCGAGCGGACATGGAGGAGTACGAGGCGCGTTCTGCCGCCAGCATCCTGGCATCGGTTAAAGAGCAGGAGGCGAGGTTTGAGCAGCTGACGCGGGCGCTTGAGGAGGAGCGACGCCACGTCTCACTGCAGCTGGAGCGCGCCAACGTGCCGCGGGCCGACCACCTCCCGTGGCAGCAGGTGGTCATGCAGGTAAACCAGTTGATTGGGAGAGGAACATGAGCCCCATCCATAACGTCACTCCGTCTTAGTGAAGCTTTGATGTAAAATCATTTAATTTGGTGAAATTGGGGTCACTGGTTGCAACCGTCATTATCTATTACTTTTCCATAAGCAATCATCTGCTTCCACCAAACCATGCCGCCATTAATCCCCTGCCACATTCACCAGTCCTCACTTTCATCAATCCTCACCTCCACTAAGCCTCCGGATCGTCCAATCTCCTGTTTCCACCAATTCTTCTTCTTCTTGTTCGACCTTCACCAATCTGCACTTCCACAAAATCCTCACTTCCCATTAATCCGCGATTCGTCCACTCCTCCGCTTCCACCAGTTTTTTTCCTTCTCCAGCAATCCCCTGCCTCCACCCCTCCACCCACCACCTCCACCTTCACAAATCCTCGTCTTTTACACCAGTCCTCTACCCTTCACCAGTTCTTGCTCCCCCCAGTTTCCTGCCTCCACCAGTCCTCGCCACTTCCACCAACCCTATTTTCTCCTCCACCAGTCTTTCGTCTTCTACCCAATCTTCTGCCTTCACTAGTCCTCATCTTCTCTGCCCCCACACATCCTCGTCTCTTTTACCAGTACTCTGCATTTACCAGTCCTTGCTTCCACCGATCCTCAGCCTCGATCAATCCTCACCTCCTCCACCAATCCTCTGGCTTTAAACAGTCCACGCCTCCATCAGTAATCACTTCCATTAATCCTTGCCTCCATTAATCCTTACTGTACATCCTCTAATCCTGAGCTTCTCCAACAGTCCTCTGCTTTAACCAGTTCTCACCTCAATCAGTCCCCAGCTTTTCCCAAAATCCCTCTGCATGTACCAGTCCTCGCTCAGTCCTCTGCTCCTCCACCAGTCTTTATTGCGACACCATTCAACCCATCCATATGTTTTTTCTTTTATATCACTTTTTTCTTCATTTGTTTCTCTTTAAACTGAGAAAGACCAGCCCTCATGTGTTTTAAATTGTCACATCATCGATTTCCACCCACCTCCCTGTCTAAGCCACAGGCTGTGGTCACGATTCCCACTCTGAGGACACACTTGCACACATACTGTACGCACACACACACACACACACACACACACACACACACACACACACACACACACACACACTATTTTGCATCTCTGTGTGTGTGCTTCCAACCAGCTACAGTTTCCTTCCTGCGGCATAACTGCGTGTGATGCACTTGCCAATTTAAAACCAATAAAGAGAAAATTGAGTGTCAATCTATTTTCCATCGGAGCGTGCCGAGCCCCTGTCACGGGCGAGCCTTTTCCGACGATCTCCATTTCCTCAGCAGCCCTGGCATCCTCGCCTGCTCATAAAAGTCCAAACATGATTAACATCACGGTCTATAATGTGACAGCTCAGAAATTAGCCTTTTCGACAAGACGTTAATTTTCTTAGCCGACGCAAATTGGACGCAGTAAGTCTGGACGAGCGTAGACGTCTTTTACACGTCTGAGTTATTCGAACTCGAAGTTATTACCCCGCAGACTTTGGTCATGTTTGTCTGCTGAAATGAGAAGAAACATGAACAGCTTCCTTAAGAGCTCCATGGTTTTGTATACAGAACGCCGAAGGATGGCAGTGAATCGGTCAAAAAATGTATTCTGCTTACTGGGACGGGAAACACAGGAATGAGCGAGTCACTGATTCTGTAGCCGTGAGCGGCGCCAATGACTCACGCCCGCCTCTAGCTGAAAGACTTGCCCGTTCTACATTGAGCGAGCAGTGAGGAATCACCTCTTGAAGCACAATTCAAGTGGACTCTTAAAGCGATAAGGAGTATGTGGTGAACTCTGTTTAAAGAAACAAACTCAAATAACATAACGCATAAAAAAACCCAAAGTAGGTGCGATGTTACAGACATCACCTGATCGAGCTCCCTGTCTCTCTCAGACAGAACCAGTACGGGTCCAAGCGTCCCACTCCATAACCACACCTCGGTGACACGGGCAATGGTTCACAATCCATCGCTTTTGATGATTTTTTTTTGAGGCTGTCTGATTAGACGCAAAGCCGTCGTGAAAAGATCCACCTAACATTCGCTTTGTGACTGGGTTTCTATGCTGCTCCGAAGCGAAGACTCGCCAGATCTCAGGGTAACACTTATTCAGAACAGCGACCTTTTGACTACTTATTACACGCTTCCTTAAGACCGCTTTTTTTCTTCTTAACTCGTATCCCCTTTACACAATGGAGGCCCAGTGTGCCAAGCATCGGACACAAAGGTCACATGACCTTCATAAATCAGCTGCTTAACAATGACGCTTACTTGTGTGTCTTGAGGAAAATCGACACCTTGTTTGAATGTCTGAACTGTTGGTGGAGTTTATGTGAGGGGTCGCGCTCGTCCGCCCCTCTGCCCCCCTCCAAGACCTTTCACGTAAATTTCAGTGACGGTCTCAGTAAAGTTCTCGGTCAGCGCTAAGAGGACGGTTGTGTCTCATTAACATTCATTCTTGTTATTTTTTATTTTTTTCCCTTAATCAGGAGGTATTTAACATCCTTCCTCCTGCACCCGACTATTTCCTTTTGTTTACAGAACGGGTTAAACTTGCTATTGTGTCCCACACGCAAACACACTCTCAGTCCCCCCCCTCCTTTATACCTACAGCCAGCACGCTCACTCTCCCTGAGTCATTTATATTCGTCCCAAGGCCACAGAGACCGTCCTCGTCCCCCGGGCGAACTCTAAACTCCAGACTCTTAATGTTCAATCCACCAAATTACGCCTTATTACGGCGTTCGCCTCCCTCCGAGCTCCAGACTTCAGAAAGCCTATTTGTTTATGCCGTGCTCTTGTCCCGTCCTCTAGGCACGGCGGTTTTTAGCTGCAGCTATAAAGGGACGCACCGTTAGTTAGGAATTCCAAACCTCCACCGAACCTACGGTATGATCTCAGATTTCCGTAAAGCACCCTCATGTGTTTAAAATAAGGCTCTCGAGTCTTCAGGAGTCACTGGAGGAATGTGACCTCTGCCTCGCCGGGATGCGCAGTGCGTCCATAAGCAGCGTGTACACTTAAATTAAAAACAGTCTCAGTTTGACGGCGCGGCTCGATCAGGGGGTTTACAAGAGGCATGTCGAAGGAAGTGTGTGAAGTGGACTCAGATGCACCACGGCTGAGCTTTAAAGATGAGATGAGATGCCGGTGGTGATCAGCTTTCTCAGGCAGACTGTTATTGTTATATATTATATTTCCTGAGTCTCTCTCTCACACACGCTCACTCTGGAGCTGATTAGCCGAAGCTGTCTCCGGATATCTTTCAGATTTATTTTTTTTATATATACACACTGTGGAGGAAACGGAGGATTAAACATGCTGTTTCATTCCTACATTTGTTAAATTATCCTGTCGCCCTGGCCACAATCACAGCCAGTGTATAAAGACCCGAATCGGGGTTTCGTAATGCAGGTCATGTGATCACGATGAGCGTGTTCGTGTTAAATATCACATGGCATCACTGCGATGCGCTGTATTTATTTATTTATTTATTTATTTATTTATCTTTGGTTCTTTCATGTCCAGTGTTTGCTGTTTTCCACAGAAGAGAGAGAGACTCCAAATCTGTGTGTGTGTGTGTGTGTGTGTGTGTGTGTGTGTGTGTGTGTGTGTGTCATCTAAGAAAATGCAATGTGCATCTCTGTCTCTGGAAATGTGACCAGAATGATGCAAATGTTTCTAATGTTATAAATAAGTCTGTATAAGGAAATGAAAAAGAAAAAAAAGAAAGTTTCACTTTCAGCCGAAGCTTTATCTAAATATATCTCTGGACAGATGAATGGATAAAAGGTTTTTTTTTTTTTTTTTTTTTTTTTTAAGATTGATTACCAAAAGTAACATGAATCCTTGACACTGAGTGGACATTGATGAAGCTGAATGAATCCATGAATCTCTCGGAGAACGGAGGAGAATGAACAAGTGAGTCATTAAATCGCTCATCGAATGAAGGACGATGGGGGGAAGAATTAATCAATGAATCGTGCAGTGAAAGGATATGAACGAATGAATCACTCTGTGAATATAAAGAAAGATGAATGAATGAACTCAATGAGAATCACTCCATGAGTATGGAATAGATGAACTGGTGCATTGCAACGAGTTGATGATTTAATGAATGAATGGAGGAAGATGAAAAATGTATCACAAAGTGAAAGAATATGAACGAATGAATCACTCGGAGGAAGATAAAAGGAAGATAAATGAATGATTTAATGAATCACTGAATGAGTAGGGGGAAGATGAATGGATGAATTGGTGCATTGCTGAATGAATTAAGAAAGATTAATGGATGATTTAATGAATCAATGAAGATGAAGGAATTAATCGTTCAGTGAATGAAAAGATGAACAAATAAATCATTAAATCACTCCATGAATGAAAACCTAAGAATAAAAGAGCATGAAAGAAAGGAGTGAATGAATGAGTCATCGAATCGCTCAGGGAATGAAGGAAAAAGAGTGAATCACTCCATGAATGAAGAAGATGGAGAAATAACTCAATGAATCACTCAGTGAATGAAGAAAAGATGAACAAACGAATCAATACATCACCTGGGGAGTGAATAAAATGAATGAATGAATTGATCAATCACATAGTGAATGAAGGAAGATGACCAGCTGAATCACTGAATGAACGATGCTGAAAAAAAAAATCAATCATCAAATCTCACCGAGTGAATAAAAGATGAAGTGATGAGTGAAGGAATGATTGATAGGCTTTTATTGTCTCTTCAACCTGACACAGTTCAGACGAAACAGAGTTCCTCCAGGACCAACGTGCTACACACAGTACATAGAACATACATTAACAAAAACCAACTAACTAAAAAAACGAATTAGCTGGCTAGCTGAGACGAGACCTAATTAGCCAACTAGCTTTTTATTCACTCGGTGGATAAAGGAAGATGAATGAATGAATGAATGAATGAATGAATGAATCCTTCAGTAAATGAAAACAGTTAAACGAGTAGATTCATGAGTCACTAATTGAATGAAGGAAGATGAACGAATCAATGAATCACTTAAGAAATGAGCGATGAAC
>JAQMYL010000014.1:4543491-4555690 GCA_030014365.1 Clarias pachynema | reverse complement strand
TGGTTCAACAACCATAACCAGTTCACACTTTTATATCTGCCCCCTTACAGCCCCTTTCTAAATGCAACTGAGGAATTATTTTCAGCATGGTGGAGGAAAGTATATGATCGGCAACCATACGTCCGCATGACTCTTCTGCAAGCAACGGAAGAGGCATGCGGAGACATTGAGGTGGGATCGATTCAAGAGTGGATTCAGCACACAAGGCGATATTTTCCCCGATGTCTGGCCCGCGAGGACATCGCCTGTGATGTCGATGAGGTCTTATAGCCAGACCCAAATAGAAGACGGGATCCATAACCCCTCCACCCCCCACTACACACGTCATTGTTTTGTTCTGATTTGGTTACTTTTTGTTGCTAAATTTCTGTAAGAATGTCTGTTTATGGTAAAAATTATTGTTTGATTACTGCAGAAATTACTTTTGGCTTTTACAGAAGAGCAAAATACAATTAAAAAATAGAAACACAAAGACTGGAGTGTTTTATATAAAGCCCATCAGTGTGTTGCTGGTGATATGAAAGGGTAATTTAAATGGCACTTGTGTGTATGGTTTTGTTGCAAGTATTTTATTTTTAGAAAGGAGTGTTAAGTTTTGATTGCAGTGTTTCATTTTGACAAAGATGTGAGTCTCCAAGTGTCTATGTCTGAGTGGCTTGTGTGTAGAGTTTTGACATGGTGGGTCAAATTCTGCAATAAGTGTGAAAGCAATAGGCAAAAACTGTAAACTCAGTCGCTTTTATTCATCCCTCTGTGGTGTTTGGTGTCTTCCTGCTGCAATGAGGTCACTTCCTGTTTTAAGATCTTTTGATCTGGGAAGACCACAGACAAACAGACAAAAGGCATGGTTGTGATGATGATGATGATGATGATGATGCGGATGGTAATGATGATGATGATGATGATGATGCGGATGGTAATGATGATGATGATGGTGATGATGAGGATGGTGGTGGTGGTGATGATGATGAGGATGATGGTGATGATGATGATGATGATGATGATGACAATAATGATTGATGTGGTGATGATGATGGCGATGACTTTTCTCATGATGTGTATGTCTCCGAGTAAATGTTTCTCAGTTCGTGCTGCTGCAGATGTGCTGCTGCAGTTCTCAGTGTGATGGATCTTATCATGTCCTGTGGTGAGATGATCCTCATGTATGAAGCAGTTTATTTTAATGATTTATCCTGAATGATGAGCCGTCATGTTTCACGTCCCTCTCTAGAGACACAGTGACATTTAATCTGTTTAGACACTCGCCACAGGAAGTGATTCCTCCATCTGTCCCTCAGCTTGACAGACCCCACACCTCTGTAGCCCCCATTTGACATTTGTTTATTTATTAAATATTGTAAAAAAAGATTCAAAAAAAAAATTTGTTTGGGGGGGGCTAATCAGCTTATTTAATAGACAGGACAAAAAAGGACAGTAAGCAGAGAATGTTTTATTCTCAGGGTGTTAATTTGGACACTGGAGACCCATCTGAACGTCTAGACATGACTAAACAGTGAATCTAGCATAATAGATGCCCTTTAAATTAAAATTCTTTATTTTAATTCCAGTGTAGTGTCTGGGGTGTTTATTATGGAAACTGGACCAAATTCATCTGTGATGTGAAATTTATTTATTTAGCTAATGTAAAATTTAAACACGACTTCATTTACACCTTGATGTTTTAGCCCTGAGGATTAAAGGAGGTAATAATAAGTGCTATTATTTCCCTGTTTCGTTTTTGAGCTGCTCTGCCGCTTCTGTCCTCTTACCATCTGAACGCGTGATTTATAAAAGAAAAAGTAATTACCCTCGGCACCCAGCTTTCCTTTCATCACATTCAGAATTCAACTCATCATAATAAAAGGTGTTTTATGGCCCCTTTTCAGCCCAATTGTATGAAAGCCGACTTCATTAACACACCCTTCAGATGGAGCCTTATCATTTACACGGCTGTGTTCCAATAACGCTCTATAAAGATCTATTATGAACAGTTTAACAGCACTTCCTGTCTGGAAGACTGATGTACTGAATCTGTCTCAACCAAAGAGCTTCACAGCAGAGATGATGGTGTGCATGCACACTACGTAGTGAACAGGGTGTGGCTCAGGACACGCCCACAGAATAATGATTACTGACACCATCACTGAATCCTTCACTACCACCAAAATCACTTATACAGCATCATAAACACCTGGAATGAACACCTGGAATGAACACCTGGAATAAACACCTGGAATAAACAGCTTGACTGAATGATCATCTATAAAGATTTCGCACAGCTACAAAATTTCTCAGTGTTTAACTCTCACTAAAACAGTCACATTATACATTATTATATTATATTATATTATATTATAGGAATGTAATAGTATGGGTTTTGTGTGTGTGTGTGTGTGTGTGTGTGTGTGTGTGAGAGAGAGAGAGAGAGAGAGAGAGAGAGAGATTAGGGATGCCTGTACCCAGCTGTAACTATCAGCACCTTCACACACTCCTTCAGCTGATCAGGATAATCGATGAGTTCTGCCTGTCAGCTCTGATTAGTGCGACGTTACTGCATTAGTTCCGCCTGCCTGCAGTGGTGGCTTGTGATTGGTTGAGGATGTGATCATGTGACTGATGCAAATCTTTTACCTGGTGTGAGTTTGTCTCCAGAATTTACTCAGAAAATATTTAACTGAGTTCCAGTTTCTAACCAGACAGCGAACCTTAAATCTGTCTGTCTGTCAGGTGGTCTGACTGTCTGCGTCTCTGTCTGTTTGTTTGCCTCTGTATTTCTGTCTGTCTATCTGGTTAATATTACTCCTCTTTAAACATTTGATCCTGATATAGTTTTCATTAGATATTCTGAGACACTGATTATTTTGTTTTAATTTAATAGATGGTTTTATATTTTTTACGTATTCATTCTGCATCTATCAGATTCTCCACATTAAATAATTGTATCATTTACATTCAATTTTAATAATTTAATTTTACAATAAATTTTGTTGTATTAAACACAAACATGGTGAAGTTTTGCTGAAGTTGTTTGTGTATTTGTTGTGTTGTTCATTTATATGTCCCGCATTAATTCATACTTGATTCATGTGTCCCTTAATGTTTACATGTGAATAAAAACGGTTGAATCACATGACTGGTGTTATGCAGAGTGACACTGTGAGGGAAAAGTCTCCTAATCCCATGATGAAGTTCGGGTCAGTCCGTGAGGACAACACGTCCACTCTAAACACCACTCGCTCTGGATCACGTGACGGAGTCACTTTGTCATGATTGACACTGAATCAGTCGACCTGCTCTTCAGTCAGACGTCCTGAGTGTGCGCGACGCTGGTGAGTCTGCTGCGTCACTCCCTCAGTCTGAGGACGTCCTCAAAACATCCTCGGAGTGTTGTTTCTTTATTTGATTTGAATAAGTTTTATTTGAGACGCTGGCTGTCGAGCGGACTTCCTGTCATGCTTCCTGCTTTCAGGGACGCTGCAGCACACAGTCTCCGAGAGTAAAAGCTTTACACATGTATTATTCAGCTAAAACACGACCGCTGAAAGCTGGTGTATGTTGTAGAGGTGAGGAGACAGATGGTGTGGTGCAGAGTGCAGTGATCGTGGCCACAGGCGTCATTACCCCGGGACACTGGGGACGCGTCACACTGTTTTCTGAAAGGCAAGTGTGCTGAAAAGTGTTTTCTATAATAACTCACAGCAGGAAGACGTCAACACTCTCATCACACAGAAAAGTCTGAAAAGACCGGCCTCACTGACCCACGCTGAGGCAGGAGGACACTGAGGCGATGAGACAGGGAGACACAGGAGCAAAAAGACAGAAAGGCACTGAGACAATGAGACCAGGGGACACTGAGACAAAGAGAATATGAGGGAATGAGATGCACAAACACTGATACAGGGAGACAGAGAGACAAAGAAACATTAAGAAACTGAGGCAATGAGACACTGAATTGATGAGACACTTAGAAACTTAGACAATGAGACACTGAGACAACTGAGGCAATGAGACACTGAGATGCTGAGACACAAAGGCAACAGGACAATAAGACACTGGGTCAACTGACACTGAGACACTGAGAATGCAGGGCCACATCATTTTTGTTGTCTTTTTCTTTCTGAAATCTGCTCTAAGTGATTTTGCTCCCAGCGCGGAGAGACTGATCATCACACCGTCACCACGTCGAACCGTTACCAAGACAATTCAATTCAATTTTATTTATATAGCGCTTTTAATAACGTCATTGTCTCAAAGCAGCTTCACAAAAATGAAAAGAAAATTTTAAAAGAAAATTTATGGAAGTGTGTATGTGAGAGAAAAATGCTGAAAGTTCAATATAACATAAGTTCTTTAACATGAAGACCAGTTCAGCACAGGGATGAGTCAGTAGGTGCAAAGGGCAGATGGGGTCTGGATCACTGGAAGCACAGGAGCAGCATGTGTAGCTCCAACCATCATGAAGCAGAATCCAGCTGGAGCTGGTCCTTCTCTGGATGCCTCAGGATCCTCGCAGGGTTGGCCTTTGTCTACTGAAGCTGGCACAATCTCCCGATGCCTCGGGATGGGTAGATGTACTGGAGTATGAGGTTATTGGATGAATTACGTGTATGCCACGTATTACAGCATACAGTATGACCCCGGGGGGTCTGTACACGGTGGCCAGAGTAAAATATAACAAGGGTTTATTATATGTTTCACTGAGTGCAACATTAATGATGAGCTCTTCAAATGAGTTAAACCTGGGTCTTGTTTTCTGAGTAACAGTGAGTACATGACTGTAGACGGGGCTCGTGCTTATAGAAATCTCCTGACGGAGTCGACTAATTCAGACCGATGTATTCATTAGGTCTAAGCCAAGGCAACAATCTGAGATCATTTCATTAACAGTAAGTGCTTTAGGTGTAAGTGATCTGATGTCGAGAAGCCCAAACTTTAAAGGTAGATTTCGATGACTTATTTGGCCTTTTTCTGGTTTTCTGGTTATTAGATTGTTACGAGCGAATTTATTCTTTTTCCCTCTCTATTCGGGGAACAGACACAGTTTCTACAGGGGAAGCTACAGTGTGTGTGTGTGTGTGTGTGTGTGTGTGTGTGCATCTATCAGTACGATTGTTCCCAGAGTCTATAAAGAAGTTGGCACGGAGACACATTCCAGTGGCCGTTAATCTGCGAAACGACTCTCCGCACCGCTCCCGTTCGTGCTCGTGACACCCGAGAGCCCCGGCGGCTCAACATACACCGCTCTGTGGAAAAAGAAAAAAAAACACCTAACGTGCCCGACCGTGACCTCTGACCTCAGCATGTGTGAGATTCCTCACATACTCGACAGTCCCGTCATATCAGGGCACTTTTATTCCCACCCGTCTTCTGCTTTGGGAGTAATTGCTGCACACGTGCTGTAACCTGGGCTTCTGGAGCTGCATCGTGACCAGGTGTGATCTTCACACACGTGATGACGATAGTGATGATGTCATTCTTAATCAAAACGCTGTAGATGAACACAGGAGCGATTGTTAGATCGGCGTCTTCACTTCACTTCCTCCCGGGTCACACGTTCCTCACAGCTGTGTTCGTCATCGCGCTGATCCTGGAACAGTGGAACAGATTTAGGTTTTAATAATTAGAGCTGTGGTTTTGTGTGTGTGAGTGGAAATAGAGAGATTTATTTATTTATTATTAGTTTTTGTTTTTAGTCCTGATTCACTTTTGCCTTCTGAACCCCGACGTCTGGAAAGAAGATAAGACGAAACACACTCCTGCGTGTGGATCGATACTGAAGGGATTGTGTGCGGCGGATGCACTGACCCGGAAACGGCTGGTGGAGCCCCTGAGGCTGTGTGTCTGATAACCGCGTGTGTGTGTGTGTGTGTGTGTGTGTGTGTGTGTGTGTGTGTGTGTGAACTAATGGCTATATATAAGTGGATATAAGCTTCTAAGAGGATCTCCTCCACTTTTAGCTCTAAGCACTTTTTTGTTTTTTTGCTTTGTTGTCACTGATCCAGGATCAGTGTGAATTTGGCCGCCGTTGGGCTGTTTATAGGCTATAAAATCCTCAGGACTGATCCGAGGTCAGTGTTTCCTCATACAGAAAATACATGAGCTCTGTTGTGTCCCGCTTGGCAAACTGGACGTGGAACTGATCGAGCCTCGTGGTTTCTCATGACCCAGACACACACACACACACACACACACGGCATGATTGTGAATAGTATACACTCTTATATACACAATGAGCTGTGGCACACATTAATAGTTTGGAGTCTGTGTGTGTGTGTGTGTGTGTGTGTGTGTGTTCAAACACAATGTGTTGTTGGACCTTCAGTATATTTAACCTACATACATTTGACAGGGAGGAAGGTTTGGCCTGTTTTCATTAATCTCCTGCTGTCCTGTGTGTGTTTTTTTTTAATTTTTTTTATCTTGTATCATATAAACAAGGGTACAGCTGGGCCAGGAATCAAGATTGATGACACACACACACACACACACACACACACACACACACACACACTCAGCAGTAGCAGCTCTGTATTGGAAAGTGAAAGGACAGCGATGGACAGGTTTCCTGCTTTTGTCCTTGTTTGTCGTTTCAGTTTTTTATTAATCAGTTACACCACACACACACACACACACACACACACTCACAGAGTTGCGTAAAAATAAAGCTGCGCACTTTGAACTTGAGAAAATGTCTTTGACACGAGCACAATCGGGAGTTCTTTACCCTGACGTAAGATCGATGTCTTTGTGCTGCGAGACACTTTTTCCATCCATCAGCGTCCCGGATCTATTAAGAGCCAGTTCATTCCCCCACCCCCCCATGCACACACACACACACACACACACACACACCTCCTCCTCACCCCCCACCTCATCCCTCGATCCACTCCTCTGTTACTTCCTCCTCTGGTCCTGAAAAAAAAAAAAAACACACCCAGGGCTCTTCTGACAGACACATAAAGGACATTTTTACACACACGCACACACACACACATGCACACACATCACACGTCTTCTCTGTCCCACCAGCCGGGTTGAGAGGCCGTCGGGAGGGGGGGAGGGGGGAGGGTGATGAAGTTAGCGCGAGCTCCTGAGTCGTGTTAGCTCGTAGCTCCACTCAGACGTCCCTCAGTGCCTTCAGTAATCACGGTGTAAATAAAACCACCGTCTTAAACCACCGTCGGTTTTATCCGGATGCTGTTACCATGGAGACGCTCAAATATCAGTGCCATCCGAGCGTCACTTCTGACCAATCGGATCCAGCGGCCATGTTTCGGGATGAGACCGATATAAATACCACGCCAGGCCCTGCATTGACCCCGCCCCCCTCGTACCCCCCTCGTCCTCTCACCACTTGTAGTTTATTTAGTTTTTTTCACGCGGAGCTTGACATCCTTGCCAAAAATCTGACACACACACACATGATGATCGAGCATTTAAAATTCTCCAGCGCGAGCGGGCGTGTGTGTGTGTGTGTGTGTGTGTGTGTGTGTGTGTGTGTGTGTGTGTGTGTGATTCCCCACATGCAGCTTTATCTCTGGACGCAGGCGCGTTACAGGAAGCGGACCTCCACAGAGCGAGTTTCACTTTCCTCAGTAATGGAGGCTGACTCGAGTCGGCTCTGCCTCATATTATTTGTTCCTCATTCCTTTTTCTCTCTCTTTCTTTCTTTTTCTCTTAAACCACTCTTTACAAACTTTTAATAGATATTGTTTAAAAAAAAACAAAAAAAAAACTTCAAAGCGAATCACCTAGGAGACCAAATTATATATAAAAAAACATCTCTTTCTGTACAGCAGCATGGAGACGATCAGCAGAGAGAGAAGGAAGCCGTCATGTGCTGATAGTTCGGCTCACCGAGACTCGCTTTCTTTTTCTTTTTTTTTTTCCTCTCTTTCTCTCTTTAACAGCCAAACGTCTCGTTCCCACCAGGACGCCAAAGAGGAACAAAAGCGAGAGGCGCGCTTCCGACATTCCTTTAAGGCTCTATTGAGTCGTCTAATGAACCTCGACTGGTCAGTTTCTCTCGCTGTCTCGGCTAAACGCCACCGTCTTACTCTCTCGTCTCTCTCTCTCTCGATCTGTCTCCTGGAAGAACTCCCGAGGAGAACGTTCCCTACAGATCCTGTCCTCTTGTTTTTATTAGCGGGGCAGTTTGATTCCTCCTTGACCTGGATCTCAAAGGGTAAAAAACTTTAGGTTTAAACCCAAACTTAAAGATTTGAAACATTTATTTTAGTCTGTTGAAGGTGAGACACAGAAGCCCAGACGTTCCTTCACACCTTCAGACTCAACTCATGATTTTATCTTTATATTTACTGAGGAGCAGAACGAGTTCAAGGCGGGTATATTTTCAAACCATGCTTTAGACTGTTGGCCAAATGGATGAACTCGAGCCTGATTCCTCCTCCTCATCCTCCTCCTCATCCTCCTCACCCCCCTTCTCCTCTGTCTGCCCCACTTTTGGAGCCTTAATCCATTAAGCCTGGTCTCAGCCACGCCCACTGCAGCGTCTACAAACCATATCCATCTGCAAGAACCTGCAGATCTCCCAGCCAGGTCTAATCGTGTCCTTATCTTCTGCGCGCTTCTTTTTCCTTCCCACTGAAAGAGATCTACATTTTTTTAAAAACTGAATTAGTGAGTTTAGTGATTTTTTTCTTAGAAATTCACGGAGCACTAACGCCGACTCGTTTTCTCACCTCGGTGTAGTAATTAAACACACTTTTATTTTTTCTCTCACGCCGTCTCGGTGTAACGATTTTTGATGCACAATGAAGTTTTGATTAAGCTGGTGAGGAGCGAGCTGGAGTAAAGGACACGGAGAAATGAATTTCAGTCGCGCTGTACTTAGGATGAATAATGTATGGAGGCGAGAAGGGGGGAGGGAATTCGTCAGATATACGCACGAAGCATCAATTAAACTGGGGCCTCCATGTGACGTCAGCTCGTACCGGAGGGACGGCGTGCCCTTTGAGGCGCCGGCTGAGAGTCCCGCGTTGGTAATCGGACCGCATCCGCACATTTGTAGTTCAGGGAAAAGGCCAAGCGGTGTGGATTAGGCATGGAGGACCTTTGTAGCGTCTCGAGCATGGAATAGAAATCACTTCCTGTGGACCTGCTCCAGAAGGAGCAACCGCAGCCCACAGTTAAATATATATATATTTTTTTGACACGTGAGAATGCTTTGGAAAAACAAATACTGTGCCTTTTTATTAAATTTTTTTCCAAGAGATTTGACATTTGGAACTTGTCAGCATTTTTTCCCGCTCTCAGGTCAGACTTAATGCTGAGGATCCGATTGATCCAAATGTCACACAGAATCGCGTCGAGCACTCAGCACACAGTTTTCCGTGATCACGGTCTTCACACATCACTTTTTTACACCAGGCGCCGAGTTACGTGAAGATTCCCAGCTACGTGTTTCCCAGATCTTGTGGAAAATGTTCCAGCTAATGGCTAATGTGCCCTGGCAGTAAAAACAAACCGATCATCACATGAAGAATAGTTATGGAACTGATGGAATTTCTCCAGGAACGTCTGACAACTAATGTTAAGAAGAAATACCAAGCGACATGTTTCTGGAGAAATTTCAGAGATATTAATGAGAAATACCAAGCGCGTCCACTCTCGGAGCGTTTTGTCGCTAACGAGTGTCTTGTTGGCAAAACATGACCCCATCAATGTCATTTCTGAATTTAAGTTACATAACTATTGTTCACGTGACCCTCAGTTTGCTTCTATCTCCATTATCAATAAAACATTAGCGCCACATCTGGAGCTCCTCAAACAGGGGACGGCGTCCTCTTGTCCACCCTGGTGCTCAGATGGAGGTGACCTGCTACACGGAGCAGCGCTTTCGGTTTGAGTAACGTTGTTTTGGGGAATAAACACGTTGCGATGCCATCGTGCGTCGTGAGACATGTAGCCTTGCTGGTTTTTTTCTTTCTCTCGGTTACACTGGCTCAAGGCTGATTCCTTTATTTTTCTTTATTTCTCATTTTTATTTATTTTCTCCCAAACGCTGTTTTCATTTCTCTGTTTCGTCGCAGTGATCAGCCTTGTTTTTCTGCTCCTCTCATGAACATTCCAGAGGTTTATTGTTCCCTCTGTACTGTGGTGGTGTTTTTTTATTTCCCCTGCTAGGATATCCAGCCCTTGTGGTCTTGTACACGTACTGTATTTGCAGCAGGATAAGATGTTCTTTGTCTCCGGGTCCAGTGTAGGTTTTGCCTCGAGGTCTCTCAGCCCCTCGACAGTAAGGCCTGTGTGGAGGTTTTAGTTTTTGGAAAAACCCTCGCCGTTCCGAGGGGCTACAACAACAAGCCCGGGTCGTCTTATATTCTCGCCAAAGCTTTCAGATTATTTCAGAGCGGACCGAGGCGGAAATATATACGTCGAAGAAACGTCCAAGACAAGCAGGTTTCACGTCTGGACTTTATTTGGTCCGGTTTATCTTTAACGCGCTTCACGAAACCCAACACGCCGGATGAAGGTGGAGTTACGTTTTAAAGATTAGTCACCGTTCTTGGGTTAAAAAACGTAACAACAAAGAGGTGATGAATTGGACGTCAGCGTATAAGACGCTAACAGGGGCGTCGTGTCAGTCGATTGAATGCTTCGCTGTTGTCCTCAGTTTCCCATCTGACCCGGCGACCACCCAGCCCGCCTGGAGTCTGACTCGCCGTGACTCACCCTGAGTCAGTGCTTCACTCGTCCTCCTCATTACTCTCCTGTGTGGTCACTGTTGGGGCGTCACAAAGGGGGCGGAGCCACAGGCAGGTTTTTTTTTGGGGGGGGGGTGTTAAAGCAGACAGAGGTCATTAAAGGTCAAGCCACCTTATTACACTGTCTGAAAGTATTTTATTTCTTTATTTATTTTAAAACTAACCCTTTAAAAAAAAACACAAAGTTGTTGTTGTGGTGTCGTGTTATTCATGTTCATGGGGTTTTTTTTTTTTTTTTTTAAATCTCTTCCATTGTTGCGCCTTTTCACTAACTGCAATGAGCAAGCACATTCCCCAGGGACACACACACAGGGAGAGAGAGTGAGAGAGAGTGTGTGTGTGTGTGTGTGTGTGTGTTTTCACTGAAATTAAGCCAGCGCCCCCAGTCCTGATCTCTACACAGATTAGATTAGCTGCAACAGTGTGGATTCAGACCTGCTGCAGCCCTAAAACAAGGTGCGTGTGTGTGTGTATGGGTTTGTGTGTGTGTGTGTGTGTGTGTGTGTGTGTATGGGTTTGTGTGTGTGGGTTTGTGTGTGTGTGTGTGTGTGTGTATGTGTTTGTGTGTGTGTGTGTGTGTGTGTGTGTGTGTGTGTGTATGTGTTTGTGTGTGTGTGTGTGTGTATGGGTTTGTGTGTGTGTGTGTGTGTGTGGGTTTGTGTGTGTGTGTGTATGGGTTTGTGTGTGTGTGTGTATGGGTTTGTGTGTGTGTGTGTATGGGTTTGTGTGTGTGTGTATGGGTGTGTGTGTACGGGTGGGTGTGTGTGTTTGTGAAAATAGTTCCGACTGTTTTTTTTTTGTTTTTTTTGGGAATGCAGTTGTAGTCTATTTTCAGACACAGAAGGCTGTGTGTGTGTGTGTGTGTGTGTGTGTGTGTGTGTGTGTGTGACTCCTCCGTGATGATTGCGTTCCTTCAGTTTGTCCTGAACTGCCTTGCTGTCCTCCCCATCGTGCCGTGCCATACCCCCCCTCCACCACTCTCTGTCTCTGTTCACTGTTCCAGGGTTACAGTATCTGGAAACAGGCCGACACTCTCACGACACTTTAGTGCATCATACCAGGTCCGGATTCTGATTAGAGGAAGAGGAAGAGGAGGGAGCGTTGCATTCTGGGTGACACCGGAGAACAACATTCTGACCGAGACAAAGACACTGCAGTAGATTATGTTCTGATGATTTGCACAGAAAGAGCGTTAGAGGGTTTCTTTTTGTGTTTGTTAGTTTTTTTAATGGAGGGTCTTTTCGCACTTTAGGTTCAAAGGTCATTCTTTTTTCTTTTTCTTTTTTTATAACTGCAGAAAGTTCATTCGAGGACACTGCATAATTACTGCAAGCAGAGAAATCTCTCTTCCTGTGGAACAACCTGAAAGTCAAGCTCGGATTAATCCTGAGAGCCGTCTAACATCCGAGCATTAACTCGTACCGAGAGGCTTCAATTACGTTCAGACCGTGAAGTAAAGATATACTGTGTGT
>JAQMYL010000014.1:4514955-4527184 GCA_030014365.1 Clarias pachynema | reverse complement strand
AGAGGACATGAAGTTAGTTGGTGTGAGAGAAGAGGATGCAGAGGATAGGGTTAGATGGAGGCAGATGATTCGCTGTGCCGACCCCTGAAAGGGAACAGCCGAAAGACAAAGAAGTCGTCTGCCTTGGTCGTCATCTTCCGTGCTTCTCTGTGTGTCTTCTGTCTTTGTGTCTCACTCTTGTCTTCTTTGTCTCTCCTGTGTCTCTCATATTTCTCATAACTTCTTGCGTGTCCATCTTCCATGCCTCTCTCTTATACATTCTTCTGTGTCTATCTCGATCTTCTGTCTTTTTGTCTTCTTCTGTGTTTTTGTCTCACTCTCTTTTTCTGTGTCCCTATTTGTGTCTCTTTCAATCTGTCAGTCTCACTCTCTTTTGTGTCTCAGAATCTCTCTCTGTATTCTTCTCTGGCATTGTGTGTGGATATGCTCTCTTCTTCTGTCTCTCTTTGTCTCTATCTTGCTATCTCACTCTGTCTTTTGTCTCCCTGTCTCTCTCTCACTTTGTTTGCTTCTGTTTCACTCCGTCTCTTCCTGTCTTCTTCTGTGTCTCTCTCTTTTTATGTCTCTCTGACTTCTTTCATGTCTCTGTGTGTGTCTCTTTCCATCTCTCTTCTGCTCTTTCTATTTGTTTCTGTAACTCCCTCTTGACTTCTTTCTTTCAATGTCTTCCTCTGTGTCTCTGTCTCTCTCTCTGTCTCTCTCTCTTTCTGTCTCTTTCTCTTCGGATGAGCCCATATCCACCTGCTTATCTTGTCAGGGACCCCTCGGGACGTCCCCCCTGGCTCGTGGCGCGTGTATATCGTAAGATTAGACGCCGTTTAAGTCTTTGGATTGATGAGTTAAGAGGACAAGCAGATGGCGCAGTCCATTAGTGCAGGGATCGTTACTGCAGTATTTATCACAGGACAAGTGCACGTTTACTCAAACGAGAGAAAAGAAAAGAAACTCCTGCAGGAGATCATGACGTGTAAGTGTGTAAAAGCTGTCGATGGTCCGTGTCGTGTCTTTCAGCCTCTAGTCGACTCGTGCCGTTAGTTACGAAGCGATAGTACACACGGTCATTTTGGTACCAGCGCATCGCGATGACGAGAATGTCTCTGTGTAGCGTTGGACCAAGGCCAGGCTCAACATCGCTCCTGTTCTGAACCTCTCCGGGTCTCTCGGCACAGTGCGGAGGAGCGATTGTTTTCCTCTTCGAGGAGATCCCGTGTGTGTGTGAATCGCTCTCGGCGTGGGAGATGGAAAGATTCCTAGAGTGTTTCGTTCCTCCTGCTGCCCTCCTCGCTGGGCTTTTTGCCTTATAAGGAGCGGTTTCGTCCAGGCCAGAATATTAACAAAATTATCAATTATAGTTAGAAGAAGGAGCTTCTGTAAGCTGCTCCCAGGTCCTAGTGTCAGTGGTGTTATCGCCCCGGGAATACTCGCTGCTCCGGCCGAGATGCAAATACCCGTCACTCAGACCAAGCGGCTGAGATTTTCACTCAGTGTCTTCCTGTGTGTGTGTGTGTGTGTGTGTGTGTGCGGTTATGACACTGACGTCATTTATCAAGGTTGATTCTGTTTATTCTATTATACGCCACATTACCCACAAACAACATCCCGAGCCGACTACATTCAGTCTGACAGAATTATTCTACGCACACACACACACACACACACCTGAAGAATCAAGCTTTGGCAGAAATCAGTCGTGCCTCCGTTAGCCGACTCTGTTTTAAAGATAAATCCGGTCTAATCCAGACGTTCCTTTATTTAAACGTGGAACAGCTTTGCCGTACATGAACGCTTGCTTCATTAAAGCGCAGAGATTGCTTTGAAGTGGAGCTGTAATTATAAACAACAAAGAAAAAAGAATTATATAAAGCGTGATGTTTTTTTTAAAAAAAGTATCATACTGTACACACATTGATATTTTTAGATATTGTTCACACACACAAACAGGATGCAGGTCAGACGTTTTAGGTCACACACACTCGAGAGGAGGAGGAGGAGGCGGCGGCGGCGAACGCTGCCAGAACGCCGGATTTAATGAACTCACGAGGACGTGCTTTATAAAGAGTTCTCGACCGTACCCGAGCGTTACCGCCAGGCTCACAGCGGTGCGCCGCTTTAATGACATCCCCGAGCTCTCCTGCTTTAGATCTCAGCATGGACCTGCTTTCATGCCTGAGAAACATTACAGCTTTTTAAAAAGTCTACTACTTATTTATTCCATTATTCACTTGTTTATTTGTGAGGTAATCGCTTCAGTAAAGAGCGGTGTTGTGGAGTAACTCAGCGGTCGAGGATTTCACCTGCACGCGACCAGGTGTTTAAATCAACTCATACGGCTTTAATTCAGGCGGACGGTCCATTAAGACGGAGATGTGAAAAAAATTGTTAGGTTTGTGGGCGGGGCCTGTCTGTTTACACTAACTAGTATAATTAGGTTTGTTCTTAAAGCTTGGGAAAATGCACTAGAGATGCCTTGATTTGGATTTTTAATTCTCATTTTATTTTTTTTATGTTTTCCTCCCATCTTTAATAAAGCATATGTGACAAATAAAGGCTTAACCTAACCTAAAAAACCATGACAGGATGTAGAGTACTGTGCAAAAGTCTTGACTCCCCCTCATTGCTTCATATTAAATAAAATCAAATAGGTCTATTGAATATTTTAGTAATCGAGTACTTTTGCTTAATTAAACAGCAGTGTAAAATATATAAAAGAAACAAAGATTAATTTGCTTTCTTTTTAGAAAAATCTACTTTTTAAATGCATACAGCATTTTATCAAAAATAAACATTGTCATTATTAACAATACAAGGTATAGCTTAAACCCCTGTCTCACCTATACGGTTTGACTCACGGTGAGATGCAGTGTTCGGCACCATGAGCCACCGCGATCGCCCGCAGACGGCGGCTTGCATCCGGAAGCACGCTGTGTCAAAAGTGCGCTGTCAACAAATAATTGCGCAAAAACATAACGCAAACTTTTAAAAATTTATTAAAAGAAACTTTGAGCCAGAAGATTTTGCCTCGATCATTTTTTGTAACCGAATTACTCGAGGAATTGTTTCAACCCTAAAATCAAATGATGTCGAATTAAATGAAAGAAATAAGAACTAATGTATAACTGCGACAGACAGCAAAGTGCCTAAAGCTACAATGAAAAAAAATGTAACAGCCTCAGCAGCGACCTCATTTCCCCTCTCGTCTGTTCCATCCACTCATTCATAGGTCACTGTGTGGCTTAACAAAAACATTTCTCCGAAACTGCTGAGGTACCTGGACTAGACTGAAAAAAAAGTGATGAAGTCCTTCAGGAAGCCTGGAGAACTATTCCTCAAGACTACATTAAATATACAAGAAAGAATAGCTCTTCAGAAGCAAACTATGAAGAAATCAGGTACTATAAGCAGAGGGGGGCCAAATACACAAATCATGTTCTTGAGAACTGTAAAAGTAGAGATTACCTAGAGCAAAGATTGACCAAGTAGAAGTCCTCCATTTACTTGTGTAGTTGAGTAAAATTATCAAAAGTGCATGCTTGTAATATCTCTCAGTAGCATTTTTCATGGTAAATGAAAATCTCTCTCTCTCTCTCTCTCTCTCTCTCTCTCTCTATCTCTATCACACACACACTTTGATTTCCAATTGTGAACAAAACTTTTTATCACCATCTGTATCCAACTCCGCTGCTGAGTTCAAAATCACGTGACTTTCCTTTCCTGTCTCAAAGGAAATAATGTAGCAAATAATTGCACGAAAGTGGGGTCCTCTAGACTGCATTTGGATTAATTTTTTTTTATAGAGTCATAACTAGTGTGCAAAGAAATAAAGAAATCCTTATCCTAGCTTATATTTAGCATTTTGTCGCTGGATGAAATCCCGGTTCCTGGTTTTTGCATTGCATGCACTGAGAGTTTAAGTCCTGGGATCACTCCAGGTTAACATACAGCATTACATCCTGCTTTAAGTGGAATCCTGCGCATTAACCCATCTGACTGACACGGGCTGACACGGGCCGATGTCGAACGATCCCAGTGATCCGAAACCATATACAAGGCACTCAGAGCTTTAAAAATCATTAGGAGCTCATAAAAGGCAATTTAGTCGTGTAATACGATAGCCCGGGGGTTAGACCGTACCCCTGGTCGGAACAGCGAGACGGGAATTTTATTTTCCACATTCCTGCTCAGGAAATGATGGAGATGTTGCAGACTAGCTTCTCTTTCCCCAACCCTGTCACCCCTTCATCGCCGTCGTTTTTTTTAAATTCTCGCACCTGTGACTTCAGCCACACTCTCATTAATAAAAGCCCTGCACGTCTCCCAGACTGTCCATTAATAAGGAAGTGGCAGCTGTTCCTCTTATCAACAAGACTAGCTCTTCTGGCTGCTTCTCCGACAGCATGGTTAATAGCCGCTCCTCTGCTGGCTCTGTTTTCTCTCTATCTCAGTGTTTTGGCGTTTCCATCCCTCTCCGTCTCACTCTGACTGTTCCACTTAAACCTATTTTCCTCCCCTGTCTGTCTCCCCGCCAGAAGCTCATCTCCTCAGACAATCTCTGAGAGGAGCTATTTCTGCTTTCCCCATGAAGCTCCTGATGGTTCGTTTGTCTGTCCCCGTGTCTCTCTGTTTGACATGAAAATGATCAGGGTCATTTTAACATCTCGGTGACTGTTAAGTTCTTTTCGAAAAGTATATGAGCTCAATTTCGCTTTGACTCATACTTAAGCCTTGTTGTTTTATTTTTTCCGGCAGGTCAGATACTTATCATGCACTTCAGATTTCTTAAAATCCTTAATGACATCTTAATTAGTCATCAATGGAAATCAATGGAAAAAAAACCCAACCACCATCAATCACCCTCTCTCTCTCTCTCTCTCTCTCTCTCTCTGACCCTAAACAGGGGCTACGACGACCCCATCGAGTCGGAGCTAATCGACGAGCATCACCGCTACGCTCCTGGCATGTTCCCCGCCCCACTTGCACAGCCCGAACGGGGCAGCACGGCCAGCCTGGATGGTGGCATCGACGGTGCCTTGGCGCGCCAGGACCCTCGCTGTTGGCGCGACCCCGACCTCCCCGAGGTCATCGCTATGCTGGGCCACCCTCTCGATCCGGTCAAAGCCAATGCCGCCGCCTATCTTCAGCACCTGTGCTACGAGAACGACGTAGTAAAGAAAGCCGTGCGGCAGCTGAACGGCATCCCGGCTCTGGTGGCCTTGCTCGAGCACCCCAAGGGTGAGGTGCAGCGCAAAGCGTGTGGAGCTCTGCGCAACCTCTCCTTCGGCAAGGACAACGAAAACAAGGCGGCCATCAGGAGCTGCGACGGCATCCCCGCTCTCGTTCGCCTGCTCAGGAAAAGCGGTGACGCTGAGATTCGCGAACTCGTCACAGGTACCACAACCTTTGTTTATTGTTATGTAGTCTATATTTAGGTTTTAACCGTCTCATTGCAGCCACTGCTTTTCTTTATCCATGTGTATTTACGGAACAACAACAAAGAACTTCTCAGCTATTTCTAAGACACAACAAATCTACAGTCCCAGAAGACCATCGTAGCGTCCATGTTTAATTCCTAAACCCTGCATTCTTCTGCCTGCTGCATGCTAGAGCAGTTACTGTACGAGAGCTACTAATACCAGCTCTAAGCTTTGGGCATGGCAGAAGATGGATATTTTAGTCAAGTCTTAAAGAGGATTTGCTTCAAAGTCTGGCCTGCCAGGAGATATTTTGAGGCTGCTGTACTGGTTCTGGATCACGGGTTCATGAGTGCTGCTGTCCGTGACGGACTTGATTTTTACGGTTGCTGGATGTCAGATGAGATTTTGGTCGTAATATACTGATTCAAAATAAGTCTTATTTTGGACATGTTAATGGCAGTCTTATGAGAAGATCCAATGTCTGTCATATGAGAAGATAGTTTGGGCTGCTGTTCTGGATCTGGATCAGTCTTACTTCGGACGATGTACTGATTTTGGCTCAGTCTTAAAGAAGACTGTCGTTTCGGTTTTATTATTCTGATTCTATATAAATCTAAACAGAAGCACACAGCTCCTAAACCTGGTATACTAGCATATTCAGTTGTGTAAAAGTTAGTGCCCCCTCATTTTAATTCCTTTAATTAGAAAAAGTTATGTTTTTGTGCAAAAAACATAATAAAATTCTCTGATCATAGCAGGTCTTAGTATTAGGCAAATACAACCTCAACATCTTCACCATTTAACAGAAAATTAAAACCAAAAAGAAAAAAAGAAAAAAACATGTGGAAGTTCATGGTCAACTTATTAACTGCTAGGTGCCCAGGTCCAGTGGCTACAAAACAAGTCCAAATGATCACGCCTTCACCCCCGTGCTTGTCATGAGGTGTTTCTGCTGAAATGCTGTTTGTTTGTTTTTTGCCAAACATTGCACAAACATCTCCACTTTGGTCTCATCTGTTCAGTAGGACATTGTTCCATAAGCCTTCTGCTTTATTCAGATGTAGTTTTGTGAACCTCAGTCCATGTTCTTTTTTAGACAAAAAAGGATTCTCCTGCCAACCCTTCCAAACAAACCGTACTTCTAATTGTGCTGTCATGGACTTTAACATTGAACATGCTCAGTGAGGCCTGTAGGGTCTGAGATGTAGCGCTTGGATTTATGTAATTCTCTGAGCATTGCACGGTCTGACCTGTGCCGTCCTGTGGGTGAATGATTGGCAACCGTCTCGAATGCTTTCCACTTGTGGATAATCTTTCTTATTGTAGAACAATGGTTTCATGGTTTTAAAACCCTTTCCAGACTGATGTTCAGCAGTGCTTCTCTAGGTCCATTGCCTATGTTTCTCCTCTTGGCATCACATTAACACACACTTGAATGCTCCAAACTAGCAAACTGCCAAAACTTGTGATTTCATAGAGGTCTGTCAAGAGGATCACCTGCTGATGATCAGTTAATAAATGACTAACGATTAGCAGAACCTGGCTGCGACTTACCCTCTTAAATCCTGTGGAAGCAATAATGGGGTATTATTTTGTTTGTTTGTCTATTTTTGTTTTTAGGTTATGTAGTATGTTGATCGCCTGTTGTTCTGTTTGCCCAACACTAAAAACTTTTATGGTCAGATGATTTTTAATATATTTTTACATATAATATTAATCATAACTATACAGGGTTGTTCATTTTGGTGAACTTGCCGTCCAGTTAACGCCCCTAAGTCGGATATGAGCTTCCTTCAGTCCGGTGATTGAGTGCACACTCATGCAACACCAGATTTTTCAGAGTGATTCTCTGATCCTGGATCAGTTGTTCAGGTTTGCCCATCTGAGTTAAATCTTCTGGTGATTTCCTAAATGGCCCTAGGAGAGTACAATGGGGGTTTTGTCCCTGTACAGCTAATGCTTTAATCCACTTACAGGTTTTACCTGGCATGCGTTTGCAGAAGTACTGAAAATCCAGTAGAGAGGCTGACTGCAGCTCCAACAAACCCCAGAAGTACAGGGCTCACGTTAGCATGGGTGGTCTAAAGGCTTTTAAGTTCCTCTTATCTTCACACATTTACATTTATCCTTTGATACAAGTTGCTCAGAGGCAGAGAGTGGGTGCAGAGCCATCAGCTCTAATCAAACCTCTCTCCTCATGACCGTATCAATGTTCTCTCAGTTCTGGACTTGAACGTCCCACAATGTTGCAAGAGTAGTTTATTACTGAAAAATGGAAAAACCAGCATGCATTATGATTTCTTAATCAAGCATAACAATTGTGAACATGGCCGTACTCCAGTGGCTGCCGTTGCGTCCCAGTAGGACAACCGATCAACCAAGAACAGCTTTCGCTGCATAAATCAGTGAGCACAGCGAAGGCGTGGGATTCCTGCACCATGTGGAAGCAAGTCAACGTTGACCATACCCCAGCTGCGATGATTGCTTTTACAGTGCAGTAGACCTTTCAATCAATGCTAAAAATAGCTATAAGTGGGAGGGCCTCGCCCCCAACCCCAAACGCCCATATGCTGTATGCTGGTGAGGCCCCTATGAAAACACAACCCCCTCCATACTATGGGATCGGCGCAAGGAACTGGGCACTGTGCAGCACAATTAAAAATAATTGCAGTGTCTCAAAAATAGAAAGAGTCCAACATGGAGGTTTTCATTCTGTTCAGTGAAAAACCTCAGTAGCCCACGTTTTCCTCTGAGGACGGTCTACTCATAGTCGTGGTTAGTTTGGTCCGCTCTTCCTTTTCTTTTCATTCCAGCAGCCATTACCACATTAAAATGTAATGAAAATGAAGAATGTCAGTATTACTTTCAGTATGTGCTGGACCTGCTCCAGTGTTCTTCACGTTAAACTCTTCACATGGAGAACGGCTGTGCTTAAAAAAAACCTAAGGAACCGAGTTCTTGTCCATATTCTACAAGCTTTTAAATATCAACTGATGTTTGGTCAGAAGGGCTTAAAGCAGAGCGCTGGGTGGCATTTTAGAAGAATTCCTACATTTTCTACTTTTCTTTACTTTCCTGACATCTGCCCGCCTCGTCACCTCCACTCAGTCTGGGCCGTAACAGCACCTCTAATGAATGGCCCGTGAGGGCAGCATGTCTTTTGCTCCTTGCAAAATTGAATTAGCTGGGAGGCTGCGGTGCAGCGCAGGAAACTGCAAACCCAATAAAGCTATACACACACACACACACACACATATGCCTACAGAGCTTCCTCAGGGCACGCCACACACATTTCCTTTCCCTTTTATGGATTTGATTTCTGAGCAATCCAGAGGGGAGTTACTGAAAAACAGGTGACATCACAGAGCAGGTTCGGTTTAATCATAGGTCATGCAAGGGCATCCTGGTCACCTTTAAAAGCTGCACCTGTCGAGCTAGGGTCATGTAGAGCCAGGGATGTATAAAATCTTTTAGAGACAAACACACTTGGAATGTTATATAGTCAGGCTCACGAGCATATACACTCACGCTTCATACACCTCGCTGGTACTGGGTGCGACGACCTTTTGCTTTCAGAATTGCCTGAACTCTTCATGGCATAGATTCAACAAGATGCTGGAAACATTCCATAGTCACATGATCTCCTGTTCCACTACGTCCCCTAAGGTGCTCTATTGGACTGAGATCTGGTCATTTGTGGAAGTCATTTGCGTACAGTGATTTTAGTTTTGTGAAGTGTCACGTTATCCTATGGTCATAAAGATATGGAAGGCTAACGCATTAAAACTGTACTCAATTGGTAGTACGGGGCCCAATGTGTAGCAAGAAAATCTGCCTCTTACCATTAAACCATAATCACTACCCTGAACCACTGATATAAGGCAGGGTGGATGTTTATGCTTTAATGTTGTTTATGCCAAATTCTAACCCCACCGTCTTGAAAATCACAGCAGAAATCAAAACCCGTTGTCCAGTTTTGGTGAACCCGCATGAATTGTAGCTTTAGGTTGTAAAGTCAGGGGCATATTGAGTATCGTGGCGTCTTGTAGACTTAGTGGCATATAGAGTCATGTAGAGTCAGGGGTGTGTGTAGTCAGCGGCATATAGAGTCTTGTAGAGTCAGCGGCATATAGAGTCTTGTAGAGTCAGCGGCATATAGAGTCTTGTAGAGTCAGCGGCATATAGAGTCTTGTGGAGTCAGCGGCATATAGAGTCTTGTGGAGTCAGGGGAATATAGAGTCATGTCAAGTCACGGGTATGTGGACTCAGTGGCATAGAAAGTCTTGTTGAGTGAGGGGCATATGGAGTAATGTCGAGTCAGGGGCATATGGAGTCATGTGGAGTCAGGGGCATATGGAGTAATGTCGAGTCAGGGGCATATAGAGTCATGTCGAGTCAGGGGCATATGGAGTAATGTCGAGTCAGGGGCATATAGAGTCATGTAGAGTCAGGGCCATATAGAGTCATGTAGAGTCAGAGTCAGTGTTTCCCAGCTGAGTGTAATGAGTATTGGAGGGACACTTTTGCACTACGAGTGTCTCTGTACTTCAGAACACTTAGACTCTTTGGTTTCTTATTACTCCTACACATTAAATGAGAATAGAGTTTTCTCAGCACGTCTTTATCTTTATATACAGCCTTTGATTTACTGTTTCTCTGGCTTTACTCGTCTCTCACTGAGCTTATTTAAAAGACGGGCTTTGTCAGACATTTTTGTTTTTTTTAATCCGTGCAGCATCTGAATGCTCGCAAACTCTCAGGCCGCAAACCACATTCAATAGCGTTCCTCCCCATAAGACTAGATCAACTTATTACCACACATAATAACCAAACCACCAGGGTTTAGAAAAAAAAAAACATCATGCAATCCAGTGCTCCAGGAAAAGCTCCCACGTCATGGGTAATATAATGATTTGGCTTTTAATGGCTGTTTCTGGTCTGAACCTGCTTCAGACTCTCTTCCTCGGGGAGCCAAATGTACTGTTCCTACATGCAGACGTACACACATGGAGGTAGCTTTTATTGGTTTAATTTTCAAATGAAAGAGCCGAGGTGTGTTATTTTTACATTTGGACACCGGGCAGATCCAGCCGGATCGGGATGGAAGAGAAACGTTTACGAAACAGACAGGGGACGAGGGCACCCCGACCAGAACGTCATGCCGCATGTTGCTCGCCTCCTCCACGTTTTGAGAATAAAACAGGAACATTCTGTTGTCCTGAAACCACAAAGTTGTTTCATTAGTTTTTTGTTTTTTTTTTCTTTTAAGACACGTGCCTATTGCGTTTGTATTTCTCTCATGATCGTGCAAAACAAGCTTTGATGATGCGAGTGATGCCGAATGACATGTGGAACCTAGAAAGATGCCACTTCCTGTTTTCTTTGTGCAGTAATCAGGTAGCGAGAGATCTGAGCGAATGTCAGAAACTTCTCATTACATGACAATGATTTTAAAGCGCTTTCCTCCAATGCCTGTTACTTCTATTTGTTTTTTCTATCAACCGCATGTCCTTCCATCTCTACAGTTTTATTTTCTTTTTTCTGATAGGAACGTTGTGGAATTTATCCTCGTACGAGCCGTTGAAGATGGTGATCATAAACCATGCGCTGCAGACCATGAACAACGAGGTGATCATCCCGCACTCGGGCTGGGAGGCTGAGCCCAACGAGGACTCGAAGCCCCGGGACGCCCAGTGGACCACCGTCTTCAAGAACACGTCCGGATGCCTGAGGTACTCGCCAGTCCACACCAAACAGTGCAGTTTTATATATGACGACTGACCTTTTATCGAGCGTGTGGTCACTCAGCTTCTGAAACGGAGCATAAGTTTAGTCTCAGACTTTAAAGGGCTTTTAATTAAGAAGCCACATCGACAGAGGGTTTTAATCCAAGGTCAGGATGTCAACTCCTTCCCTTAATCATCTCAATAGCCTTAGTCTCCGAGTTTGCGCACAGCGCTTCTTCCCCACCCGTCCAATCTTTTACTAATTTGTTTTCTCATGGCCCATGGGAACAAAAGAGATGCATTTAAGCAGCGTTTAGCCACAGCTGTCCATTAACTAGCCACTCACTTCTGCTGGTAAAAGTACCAGCAGAACAAAGGCTTTCTTTTTTTTTTTTTTTTTTTTTAATTGCAAGGGCTTTTAAGAAGAAAGCAGATAAGTGAATTAAATGAAAAGCTCTAAAATTAGAAAGTGCTTGAAGTTACTTAACGAGAGTGAGTGAAGAACATTTGACAAGAGTTTTGTTTTTTTGGACCTCTTCTCCAAAAACACATCAGATCCAGGTCCGTTGAATCACAGTGTTATTTACACCACACATCTGAGCGCTAGCACAATAGCTAATTGCAGCCTTGCTAGCTATAATTTATACTCCGAGACGTTTGATCAAGTTTCTCGTAATTACCTGTACACAGTGTTCTTATGATCAAAGCGCTCATACACCTGCTATAGTCGGTTTGCTGAATCCAAGTGAAATCGATGTGTTTGCTGTGTTGTTTGCTCACCTGAGCACGGAGAAGATGAAAGCATCACTAAATAAATGATCAGATAATTATACAATTAGTTTGTCATTCCGAATCTCCAAAACACACAATAAACACACAATAATAGTTTTACTGCGTTGTCATTTGGCTCGGTTTAGCAAACGTGTACGAAGTCTACTTCCTGGGAGTGAGTCCATAATGAATCAAATGACTTTCTCAGCTGCGATCACTGAGTCGATTCAAATTAATGTGTTGCTAGAGTTCACTCTCTGCAGGTGAGTCGATTCAGAGTTGAATTACATTCCCATTAGAGTTCACTCTCTGCAGGTGAGT
>JAQMYL010000014.1:4499133-4510136 GCA_030014365.1 Clarias pachynema | reverse complement strand
AATGTGGGAGCGCAAGTACCTCTCATCCCTCCCCCCTGAGAGAGCTCGGCCAATCAGCTCTCTCTGTGCCTCCGGCTATGAGAGGAAAACAGCATCACCCGGGGTTCGAACCAGCGATCTCCGGGATGATAGGGCGAGCGCTTTACCACTGCGCCACTCGGAGGCCCAGTGAAAGGAATTCTTGATGACATTTTGGACAATTGTCATGCTTCCATCTTTGTGGGAACAATTTGGGGACGGCTCCTTCCTGTTCCAACATGACTTCGCACCAGTGCACAAAGCAAGGTCCATAAAATCACAGATGAATGAGTTTAGTGTAAAAAAAACTTGACCCGATAGAACACCTTTGGGATGAATTGGAGCGGAGACTCCGAGCCAGAACTTCTCGTCCAACATCAGTGTCTGACCTCACAAATGTACTTCTGGAAGAAAAATCCTTCCAGAATTTCAATATGTTGAAAATTCCCATAAACACACTTCTAAACCTTGTGGAAAGCCTTCACAGAAGAGATGAAGCTGTTATAGCTGTAAAGGGGGCGGGGCCAACATCATATTAAACACTATGGATTAGGATTTGTATGTTACTCAAGTTCATATACGTGTGAATGCAGGCGAGCGAATACTTTTGGCAATATAGTGTGTACACACCGGTAGTGAATGTAAATACTTTGTAGTTTGTTGTTGTAGTGTTGGTGCTACATTTGTGTGTGTGTGTGTGCAGGAACGTGAGTTCGGATGGAGCGGAGGCACGCAGAAGGCTGCGGGAGTGCGAGGGCCTGGTGGACGCTCTGCTCCATGCTCTGCTCTCGGCCGTGGGGAAGAAGGACATGGACAACAAGGTGAGTCTCGAGACTTCAGCACCACCTTCGGCATCTTTTCGACCTGCTGATCTGTGGAGTTCTGTCTCTCCCCCTCAGTCTGTGGAGAACTGTGTGTGCATCATGAGGAACCTCTCCTACCACGTGCACAAAGAGGTCCCGGGAGCGGAGAAGTTCCAGGACCCGTCGTCTCTTCAGGCTCCGGGCTCCACGGGAACTCACAGGAAGAAGAAGGACGACGCCGGCTGCTTCGGCGGCAAGAAAGCTAAAGGTCGGTCACCTTCACGGAGAGTCTTCAGGTTACAGAAATTAAAAATGACAAGAAGTTCCTCAAACCTTAAAAAAAAAAAAAAAAAAGAGAGAGTTGTGATTAGTCACAGTACGCGCGCTCTGTGTGTAGCCTAGCAGTGGTGACTGTTGCGCGTTTGTGGCCCTGCGCGATGACTCAGGAGCGGTTTAATCGATGCGGTGTGAGCTGACTCAGACGCCGTGTGTGTAAACAGTGCCTTACTCGGGTGGGCGTTTTGTAGAGCGTGCCAGAGGGTAGCCGGTTCTTTCCACGTGGTCAGGAATGACACGGGTGCAGCTGCAGGAAGTCGGTAATAATAATCCTCCAGTCTGTCCCAGGGCAACACCAACTAACCTGCAGCATCCTAAAACCCCCTCCATGTTTAATAAACCACACTCAACGTAGATAAGAGACGTGAATGACCTGCTTTTACACGCTGAGAAAACCTGAGCTTCCAGAGAGCCGTTTGTTTTCCTTTTCCTTCATCTCAGAGATTTGTTCACTGAGTTAAAAAGAAAAAAAAAAACGAGGTGCATTTAGGTTCGTGTACAAAATTAGTGAGCGGAGCAAAACACCTCAGAATCTCATCACGGCTTTAAAGTGCACGATTACTCCTTTGAAGTGGTTTAGCGCAGTCAGAGTAAGTATTAAACCAGAGCAAAGCTTCATTTATACACACACACACACTCTCTTCTTTCGCTCCCACACTCTCTCACACACATTTATACCATGCCTCTTCTCTTCTCTTCTTTCCCTCTGCTCGTGCTTGGCCCCGCTGTCGCGCTGGCCAACTCTAGAGGAATGGTTTAACCAAGGTGAGTCTCTCCTTCACGTCCTCTCCGTCCGTCTCCCGGCGGTGTCCTACGTGTCGCAGTGTGACACGGCCGTCTTAGAAACCCAGAGTCTTGTTCGTCATATCATTTAGAGTCATTTGTGTGTCTTGTATACTGTGTGTGTGTGTGTGTGTGTGTGTGTGTGTGTGTGTGTGTGTGTGTGTGTGTTGGCATGATCATTAGACCTCTGTGCTGAAGATGTATTACCTCTCATGCATTATTAAGAGGGGGTTCCACTCAGGAGAGCCTCAGCCATTGGAGAGTCGTGTGTGTGTGTGTGTGTGTGTGTGTGTGTGTGTGTGTGTGAGAGAGAGAGTGAATGTCTGAGATGGACGTGACATTTACTCCCCCGTAGTTCTCGGCTCTCGCGCTCTTTCTCACAGCCCTCGTTCTCTTTCCTCAGGGAGGAGAAACGGGGAAAACGACAAGAACTACGACACCATGGACCTCCCGAAGCGCACCGAGCCCACCAAAGGTACGTGCTGGAGCTCGACGTGTCTCGTACACGTCTCGTACACGTCACTGAGACATCGAATGTTCTCTGACTTTTTGTCTCTGTTCCCAGAAGCACAACTCTTTCCTATGTTTTTTTTGTTTGTTTTTTTTTGTACGTGTGTGAATGTGAAATAGGCTTTTGTTCAATTCCACAAGCTCGCGTGTGAAGCCGTTCTCAGAACACGTTCTTGTCGGGGTTCGAGAAACCGCAGAGAAACTGCAGACGCCCACCCTTACACACCTGTTCTCTATTTTTCTGACAAAAACAGAGCCATGAGCTTTACAGAGCAACATAATTATGCGCGCAGCACGTCGAAATACAAGCTTTTGTACCAGATGATTAGCAAACATGGCTAGTTCAGAAAAACTTCAGACAATACACTTGTTTAGACTGTGGGCCGCTCTGAAGGCGGCCATCTTGGATATCAGCTAGTCCTCACCCCTCCCCCGTGTTCCCTTCAACCTTAATCTGGATCTGTATTTACATTTGAAGATAGTCTTCTATAAGATGTTCATATTTTGTGTGTGTGTGTGCGAGTTCTCGACCTTGCGCACCCCTCCCCCATCGCCGGCTAATTCCAGTAAGTGAAATTTGTCCCTGACTCTTTAAGCAAGATTGCTCTTTAAGCAAGATTGTGACGTTCCAGGCTGAACTCACACGTGTACACGTGTTAATCATTCAACAACATTAACGCGACTTTGCTAGCCTGGCGTTTAAAGCTTAAACAGGTATCTGGTAGCTAGCCGCCACGCTCCTTAGTAAGCTAGCTTTATAATGTTTTTCATAATAATATCGTCATGATGTTTTTGTCGAATTACGCAGTATTAATATGGATCAGGTTGTTTTATTCGCAGCGAGAAAATCAGGACCTCTCACGCGGCTGTCAGGAGGCCGCCGCGACATTTATCGATTCACAGTCGATTCCCCCTCGCCATTCGCAGTGGACGGGACGTGCTTAAGAACCACAAAAGCGTGGAAAACTCGTTATGCATTATTCATCACCTCGAGGGGAGGAAAATATAAAAAAAGAGAGAGACGAGAAGGCAAGGCGGAAGAGATGTAATTAAGGAATCGGCAGGAGGCGATAATTAACCGTGAGAGCACGTTGTTGCTGTTAACTGAATCTACCTTTTACCCTTGACCAAGGACACGGTCGCACATCCTCTTTTGTCTCCATCGCTCGCTGTCCCGCGGTGTCCATAAGCCGAGGATCCGAGCGGAAATTATTTTTACACAAATGTGGAAAGAGTAAAGGAGGAATAATAGAAACAGCGATCTATAATCTGTTGCCTTATTCCTCCAGGCAGAGCGAGAAACGGACAGAGGTTTTACTGGGTGCTGATGATGATGATGATGATGATGATCATCACTGGTGACAGGTGGAATCTGATCTCCGTTGTGTTCGGTGCTTTATGCTTTACGCAGTGCACTCGCCTGATGTTTATTTCAGCCATACAGCTTATTGACTTGCATGAGAGAGAGAGAGAGAGAGAGAGAGGTACAATGAGAAAAGTGTGTTGGGTGGAAGCCAAGCTAATCCCCTACCAAAAAAAAAAACCCAACAGCGCCTCCCTCCTGAGACAGTACAGCGTGCACGCAATGATAATCAGCACAGTTACGATACAGTATTTAATATCAATCTCGTTGACGAGTCCCAGCGGCACCGGATGTCGATCAGATCACGTTTCAGAGAGGAGCTGCTCGAACAGTAAACCCCTACAGGGGCTCTGTATCCTGCCTGACCCTGCACTCTGACCCCAGCTTCCTAACTGGGAGGTGCAAATTTCTGACCTGTGTAATAACTTATTGATTCGACCTGCTGCGAGACCCGCGCAATACTGTGTGAAGTTTTATATTTACTCCATATGCATATCCTAATCGACTGGAATATCATTGAAAAGTTGATTTATTTCACTAATTCAATTCAAAAAGTGAAAATCATTCATTAGATAGAGTCATTACACACAGACTGAGTGTTTATTTCTTTTAATTTTGATGATTATTGCTTACAGCTAATTAAAACCCAAAATTCAGCATCCCAGAAAATTTGAATATTACTTAAGACCAATAAAAAAATATTTTTAACACAGAAATGTTGAACTACTGAAAAGTATGAACATGTACGGCATTGAGAACTTGGTCGGGGCTCCGTTGCATGAATTACTGCAGCAGTGCGGCGTGGCATGGAGGGGATCAGTCTGAGGTGATATGGAAGCCCAGGTTGCTCTTGTGTAGTGTTGGGTCTGGTGTCTCGCATGTTCCTCTTAGATTCACAGTACACAGTACCTCATAGATTCTCTAAGGTCGGGTGAGTTTGCTGGCCAATCAAGCACAGGGATGCTGTGGTACTTAAACCAGGTATTAGTACTTTTGGCAGTGTGGGCAGGTGCAAGTCCTGCCGCAACAATAAAATCAGCATCTCCATAAAGCTGGTCAGCAGAGGGAAGCATGAAGTGCCAGTAGACGACCTGGTAGACGACCCTTGCTGACCTTTTGGACCTGATAAGACACAGTGGACCAACACCGGCGGATGATGTCGCTCTCCAAACCACCACTGACTGTGCGAACTTTACACCGGACCTCAAGCAGCTTGGATTCTTCCTCCAGACTCTGGGACCTTGATTTCCAAATAAAATGCAAAATTTACTTTCATCTGAAAAGAGGACTTTGACTGAAGGAATGTGACAGTTCTAGTCCGTGTCCTGGATACGTTTGTGTGTGGTGGCTCTTGAAGCACCGACTCCAGCTGCTGTCCACTACTTGTGAATCTCCCCCAGATTCTTGAATTGTCTTTGTTTTACAATCCTCTCAAGGCTGGGGTTCACCCGGTTACTTCTGCACCCGTTTCTACCACATCTTTTCCTTCCTTACAGCACTGTGTGATCAGCCAGTCCACTGAGAGACCATTTAAAGGCTGAGGAAACCTTCGCAGGTGCTTTGAGTTAATTAGCTGATTAGTGTGTGACGTCACGAGTCTCCAATGTCTCCAACTTTTTTTCTCAATTCTTGAAATTGAAAGTTTAGTTGCACTTTAAGGACGGCTCTAATTTCGCTGTATTTAGTATAGTGACAGTCTTGAATCTTGAAAAAGGCCACACCCACATATACTAAAACCATCAGGAACTGGACACACCTACTTCGTGACAGTGTCATATGCCATTCCCAGTTCACCTGGGCCGACAGGTACACAGGCCACGCCCCATTAACACCCCTCAGTGAACAGGCTGATATCCAGCGCGCTGCCGTGTGCTCTGGTCGTCCCGGACACTCATTAATTAGAGGAGTAAATGATATCGACAGCTCCTCTGTGGACACCGCGCCCCCCGGCTGCCTGTCTGATTGGCGGATGATTAGACATGTCCTCTTTTCGTAATAAGTTCGATGTGACTGATGCGCATCATTAGCAGGCGTCCTCTCCAGAGCGTCCGGACGCATTCTGCTTCGTTCACTTCGGCTTCCGCTCTTACCGGCTCTCCAGCTAATTCAGGACAGCCTCGTGAACATCTGTATCACCTGGCCCCTCCCGTGTGCAATAAAAACATCTGGCGGCGTGTTGAAGGTGGTTTAGAGGGAGTTCCTGTGTCCTCATGTCTCTGTCCCAGCAGTCTGCTGTGTGTGAACGTGTCTCTGAGCATAAGGGAAGTATTTACACCGTGCGAGCTTATCAAGTTTTTAAGTACAGCAGAAACCACACATGGCTTTACACATCTCCCTTTGGAGTCTCTCTGTCTCACTCTGTCTCAGTCCAGCAGTGTGACACGTGTGTGTCTTCATACTTCTACCCCCAGAATTCCTCCGGCTCACATTAACGCATTCTCAGAAGTCATTGAACTCTTGTCTTTTTTCTTTTTGGTGAAGCAGTAAAGCGCCAACACTGAAGTTCACTCACTCTCTCTCACACACACACACACACACACACACACACAGCTTTGGCTGTCCGCTGTCTCACAGTGTCTCTCAGGTGGTCTCATTTAGTCTCTCACTGCCTCTTTTACTCTCTCACAGTGTCTCTCACTACGTATGTCTCGCTGTCTTACACACACTGTTTCATTATACCTCTGATACTGTCTCACTGCGTGTCTCACTCTGTCTCTCTGCCTTTTTCGCTCATATTGCCTCCCACTACTGTATGTCTCACTGCACATCTCACTGTTTTACTATGTCTTTCACCATGCCTCAATGTGTCTCACACTCTGTCAGTGTGTCTCCAGTGTCTCTCAAATTGTCAATGTCTCACTGCACTCTCATTGTCTCACATTGTCTGACTGCCACACTTTCTCTTATACTGTGTTACTGTGTCTCTCTCTCTCTTATACTGTCTTACTATGTCTCTCACACTCTCACTGTCTTACTCACATTATCTACCACACTTTCTCCCACCCTGTCTCATTGTTTGCTTACTCTGTCTTACACTGTCTCAGTCACATTGCGTTAGTGCTACTCTGTGTTAGTGCCTCTGCTGTCTCACTACAGTATGTCTTACTCACACTGTCTCACTGCCAACTGTGTCGTTGTCTCTTATTCTCTCTTACAGCTTCACTTCTATCTCTCGCAGTCGCAGATCTCCCCGTCTCTCTTATTACCGATTTTCCCTGTCTCATTCTGTTTCTCTCGCCCTCACTCGGTCTCTCTTCGTGTCTCTGACTCTGTCTCATTGTTTCACTAAATCTGTCACTTACTCTCAGTCTCTCGCCGTCTCCCTTTCCGTTTTTTCTCGGTGTCTCTGTGGGAAACATTACACCTACTGTAGGAATGCCACGTCCTGCACAAGCTTTCTATTTTTCTGTCTCCTGATTCGCGACCACACACATTGTTTTTCATCTTCTCTCTTCCCTCATTCCTCCTAACACGTTCTCATGCTGTTTCTTTCTTTCTTTCTTTTGCGTCTTGCGTTTCTCCACATTTCTCACCTACTTCTTTTTCTCGCTGCCTTCTCATCCATCACCGCGACAGCTCTATTGCCGCCCCATGCGCCTCTCTCTCTCGACCTGCCCCGCCCCTCCTCTCCCCGTTCTGACTCTGTGCTGTTATTTCTCTCTCCCTGCTGTGAGAATTTCTCTCTCCCTGGCCCCATGTGGGTGAGGCCCATCGCGCCCCGCTAGCCCGGCTCTTCACATTTCAGCACTGCAGCCTGAAGACAAATAGCACGAGCGGAACACCACACGCCGTAGCCGCGGATTTCCAAATCTTTGACCGTCAATCTTTGACCGTCGATCTCATAACTGTTCTCTGTTCAGTTTATCATGAATCTGTCAGGGATGAGGTTAGTGTGAACGGGACGAAAACTGATCCTGGGTCAGACCTGAAATGTGGCGTTGTCCTGGATATAACTAACCTGACTGGAAAAGTGTTTCTGGTCAGAAGGTTTAAACTGAAAAGTAAGAGAACAGAAATGGAGATTATGCAAATCACCTGGGTGTCGTTTGAGGTTGCCAGATGTTTTTTTTCCCCTTCTTTTCAAGTATGCTCCAAATACAGTACTCTTGAAATGTAGTAGTATTTAATGCCCACAGACACACAGCTCTTTTGGTGACACTTAGTGTTTGTGTGTGAGTGTGTGAGTGAGAGAGAGATTAAGTCTGAATTTTCTCAGCGGGCGCCAGCTGCTGCCGAATCCCCCCCCCCTCCGTCGACATGGCAGGCTGTAACACAAGACTGGCAGCTTCATCCTGCTGTGCCGCGCTTGCCAATCATTATCACTCACACACACACACACACACACACACATTCACTTCCTACCGACAGTGCCAGGAGAACACACAGCTTCAGTACAAATGATCATCAAGCAGCGTGCAGCGCGAGATTGTGAGATATCTTCAGAGAAGCGGCGCGGGGGATCACGCCGGTGTTTTAGGCTCCAGTGTGGATGTAAGACACAGTTTAGTTTTGCTCCTGTTTCACGGAGAGCCCGTGGTTCTGCAGCACAGCACCGCGCAGTTTTGGATCCGTTTCAGCGATTGGTCGTAACAGCTGCTGGGGGAATGTAATGTTAATTACTACACACACACACACACACACACACACACACACTCACACACACACAGTTTTCCGATCCATAACGCATCGTAAACAGATTTCAAATACAGACCTGAGGTGAGCATCGAAACTCTGTAGTTGCTATGAAAAATAAAGAAAGCCTGTTTAGGCCACGCCCACTTCAGGTTTAAACACAATACCAAGTGAATCCAGTGAAAGATATACAGTGCGAGTTTTGTTACAGATGTAAAACGTGTACCTCTGAACGAACTTAACGGAAAAGGGTTTGCGGGACGTCGATGTAACCTGGCGGCTGACGACTTCGTCATACTGTCCAATCACCCAGGTGACTCCGCCCCCTCTACAGCCCAGATTTGGCGCTGTGTAAGTTCCCAAAACTAAAGGACAATACGACAAGGTGAATTTAATGAAAGATTTCGCAGAATGTTTTGAACAGTAGAAGAGACGCAGTGAGGTGTGTGTGAGGTGTGTGTGAGTTCCCAAGGTGCTTGCTTTAAAGGGGACTGAGGCGTCTTTGTCCTGGGTACAATGTCTCTCGCTTCTCCTTCAATAAATGTCTCTATTTTTCATCCTGCATGGCTGGATACTTTTTCCCGGAAAGTCCTTGTAGATACACACGTACAGTACGTGTGTATGTGTTCGAGACACAGCAGTGGGCGACTTGTGACACTCGTCATTAATCTTCTGTAATTAAGGGGAAGCGAGGCCTTTCCACTCGTCCCATCCTGTCGAAGCGATGCTGCTTTAATGAGAGCAGGTGGGACACTGAGAGAGACACAACACACACAGCTTCATGTCGAACAGCAGCTCTCAGCCTCCTCTGGGTTTCTCCTCAATATTTATTTATTTTTTTCGGGAGTGATGATGGATTGTTTTGGCTTTGTTTGTTCAACAACTCTTGTAGGATTTGGACTCCTGGACTTATTGTGAAAACAGGAAAATTAGTTGTAGTTGTATTAAATAAAAAAATTAGCATTTCTCTGTATTAATATCCATTATAATCTACTGGTTGATGGAAGGAGTCTCCAGTTCCAGGGAATCGTGACAACATGCGTTGAGGGGAGCGAAGTGAATATGAAGCGGAGGTGAGGAGAAGAGCCGAGCGAGGGAGACGCCGTGTTTATTTCCCGACCGAGATCAGACGCCGGAGCTCAGTGTGCCGTCATGCCGTATTTTTTCTAAATCCGTGAGAGAAAGAGAGGCAGAAAAACAAAAGAGACTCGACGATGGAGAGAATGAGACGCGTAAACAAGAGCGGTGATGAGAGAACCAAAGCGACTCAAAGGGGGACGAGGAATGAAGAGAAAGCAAAAAAAAAAAAACTTCCCCGTTCAGCAGATGGCTCCGCGGACGTATTTTTAAACTAATTTTTTATTTTTTTTGTAATTGCCGAACTCCTCCATGTTTATGTTGCTGTGCAGCGACTGGGCTGTCAGATTTGTCAAAACATCACACCTCCTCACTTGGATCCGTTCCCTCTGAAAAACATCTGACTCGTCGACACGTTTGAGTCGAGGCAGATTGCGGACCTCACCCACAGACATCTGTCTCGCTCGCTTTCATCCCGCAGCTCCTTTGGTATTTCTCGATGTAAAACGTCGTGGAGTCGGATCTCAATCCCTCCTGTGTTTTTCAGACTTTGTTTCTCCCACGTGTTCTGCATTTCTAAGCAGTTTTTTTTTGTGCTCACCTCATACAGTACACAGCCTACTGGTGTTTTTTTTTTTTTTTTCTTTTTCTCTTTCAAGCAGCCATTGTTGCCAAGGTGAAGGTCACATTTGGATGCTAACTGCATCATTCGTGCGCCGTGTCCTGGAAGGGGCGGACCTCCTAGCCTACTCGAACTAAGCTCCCGTCACTCTTCTTACTCAGCGGAGATAAAAGGCCGTCGCACCTCGCAGTCTTTCTCTCTCCGTCTCTTTCATGCTCGCAGAAGAGATTCGTCAGCGTGACTGGCCCGAGGTTGCCTTGGTGACGCTGGCTGCTGGATCTCCCGCGGGCTAGCGGATGCTAGTCTTTCATTCAGTTACTCTCTGTCTCGCATTCCCGCTCGTATCGTCTCACACACACACACACACACACACTCGCATCCCTCCCTGCTTTCCAGACCAGACTGTTGCTCTGCTGTCTGAAGATAAACAGAGCTCCTTTAACACTCGGTCACAATCTTACAAAACGTCTGTCCTTCACAAATACAGCATTCAAGCTCCCAGGAGTCCAAGTGAGCAAAATGGTGGGAGGGGCATACTCTCTCTGTCACCTGTCAATCACAGGAACCAGTTAGGAATGTAGAAGAGGGCGGATAGCTTTTTTTTTATTTGTCGAAAATGTGTCGGCTTCTTCCTCTGTCCCAGAGAAAATCTGTTCCCTTCACTTTTTGGGAGAACTTGCCCATGGGAGATAACCTGATGCTAATGAAGATTCATAAGATAACGATCACGGAGAAGAGACACTGGACAAGACGTGGACCGGGACCTGATCGTCCTCAGTCAGAGTGTGGATGAAAATATCAAAAGAAGGAAAAGAATGAATGCAGCTGGAACGCCTGCAGCAGAGTCGGTGTTTGATGA